>VWPW01024176.1:433-100449 GCA_013389825.1 Crypturellus undulatus | reverse complement strand
CTCACGGTGCGGGGCAGCGCGGGGCCGGCGCCGGCGGGGACAGCGAGCCCCGCTCCGCGCTGCCGCCCCGCGCGGGACGCGCCGATAACCAACAGGTTAATCCGCACCGAGATGCTTCAAACGCAGGGATATTTTTAGGACGGTGCCCTTTGGGGAAACGCAGGGAGTGTGCTAATAGTGCAAAGTATGTGTTGATATTTGGAGTAACAACAATGCAGAAATTAAAGGGAATTAAGAAAGACATCAAAAGTCCCGTGCGCGCTGTTAACTCCTGCGCCTCCCTCGCCGCGCCGCAGCGGTGCGAGCTCCAAACACTCCCTCCCTTGGAAGACATTTAGTATGGCCGGATTTCTGAGCTCTTCCTAACCGACCCGGCAAGCAGGTAAAGAGCTGCACAAAGGATGATTGTGCTGTGCTTATAAATAATATTTGCTTAGGCAGTCCCCAGAAAGGCAAAGGATTTGAACATTCCCATTTCTGCCAGTGCCAGGGATGTGCTACTGTTGTTTGCAGAGCAGGCACGATGTCCCAGGACTAAACAGCGAGGTTCTTGCGTTGAACAATTCTTAAAAGTTTGTTTGGCTTGCAAGTGCCCTGTGTGATTTGAAGATGTTGAAAGGAAAACATGACTTCAGCTTTTCTTGTGAGGTTGGAATATTATTCTCTGCTCCAAAATAAATGGAAAATCATATTTTGTTGCTGCATAGGGAGGGTGCTTTCCGAGCAGCCTTGTGCGTGTGGATGCTCTGGGCTCAGCACGTGTTATTCCGAGGAGCCTGCTGGGCACGGGGGCTCGGGCAGCCACGGACGAGGTCCTTTCGGATGGACGTGTTTGGGGAGTGCTGAGGGCAGAAGCCCTGGGCGGCAGGAAAGGCACTCCAGGGAGATGCAGTGAGGCTCCCTGTCCCAGGTCCGCAGGACTGTCCTGCTAAAGAATGGGCTATTAAGGGCTGGGGAACCTGCAGCGACTCCTTTATGATTCGAATAACAGTTGAGTTAGTTTCTCTACACGGTGCATGTGCTGGTTAATTCTGCAGGTTCGTGTGTAGCGAACACTGCTGCCTTGCGTATCAGCCAACTGAAACCTCTTCTATACGGTGCTGCTATTAACTTGAACTCCGAGGAGGTCAAAATAGTTTACAAAGCAGATTGTTTATTTTTCCGATAGGGAATCTCTTTTTCACTTTCAGAAACTCCTTGTGAATCCCCTTGCAAACTGTTCAAATCAAAACCAGTCCTTTCCAATGCTGTAAATTTGGGGAAGATAATATTTTTGTAATGAGCTCTGAACAGTAAAGAGCCTACATATTTCTTAATTTAGAATCTTATGTTGGCTATTAAAAATAAATAAATACTACTTTAGTTAATTATTCTCCCACTTTGAGTTTTCTTTTTATTATTATAAAATAACGCATCTTCAAAAAAACCAGAAAAAACATAAGCAGAATGGTGCTTGCAGCAAGCACAGCACTAACTCAGACAATGACACATCAGGCCGTGCTCCATGTGCGAGGTTAGGATGGTAAAGATGCACCAGAGTGTGGATGGAGTGCCATTCCCGGCTTATACTTTCCAATTTCAAGGCGACCAAAGGGTTAATGGTAGGAAAATTAATTACACGCAATGGCAGAACAATAGTCGTCAGGAGATGGGGGGTGAATTCAATAGTGGTGGAAGCCCATTAGATTCAATGAGGAGGATTCCCACTGACTGCAGCATGGCCAGCGTTTCACCCCATGTCTCCATTGCCACTCTGTGGGGCTAATACACCGGGAATATCCACGGTTAATTTTATGTTACATGTTACAACTGACACTTGTATTTCCTTACTTACATCCAGAAGAGCTGTTCTGCAAAAACAGTGAAGTAGATTTTTCATGAAAGAGAACTTTATCAGTTCAGCTTGCTTCACAGCTGTGTATCTCTGCTAGGGAGCAAGATAAGGGCTTTCTAGGATGCAGTTTCTATATTTCAGCTTTCAAGAATGAGAATGAGGTCCCTTTTCGAAGTATAAAATGATCTAAAGCTAAAGCTCTTTCTGTTGAATGAAGGTGTCTGATGCAGAGATTTTTTGGTTCAGGCAGTTTCAGGATTCTGTGTGCTGGCTGAAATCGAGTCAGAGAACTTAAGTATCTTACAGCTCCTAGTTTAAGTTTTGTCTTTTTCTTTCCAACAGCTCCCCATTCTCTACTTTGGAGGCTCCTTCTTTCACTTTTGTTGCTAAAGATGAGAAGAAAGTGGAGATTGGAGAACTTTCACTTTATCTTTTTCACTGTGCTCTGTCTCCTTTTCCTAGACGGAGGTAAACTAGAACAAGTAAAACGTAAGTAACTTTCAAATCCCACTGTCACATTCACTCGCATTTGGAGTTTTCCTTCTATTTGACAAATATGTTTTGGAAATTATCTACAAACAAAGATGTTCCGAGCGTTGGGGTGCATGGGATTGCACTCAGAGCCCGCTCGGAGCCTTCCTCCTGCTAATCCTTCATTTAGGAGGAGCAGGTCGCACCCACAATCGGGTTGCATTTCCCTGAAGCCAAACGGGCTTCATTGCGACCCAGGGAACATAACACATCAGCTGAAGAATCTGTTTAATTTCAAATGCTCAGAATCAGGAGAGTGCTTAAAGCCATTTTAGTGACCTCTATAAACATCTGACGGATTATCTGGATTTTGTCCCATGTGTAAGACTATTGTGCTGAGGTTTTCAGCTAGTGTAAAGCTCTTCCAAGACTGCTCTGTGGTGTTCCAAAAACAACCTCATATGAACTGGATTAGATATATCCTTTGAGAAAATTAAAGGTCTAAGCACTGTCAAAAACTTGATGACATGCATTGAAAAGAACACAAACAAAGTAAAGGGAATATTTCTACAGAGCCTGTCATCCATGGGAGATGTTAACACATTTCAGAAAGCCTGGCAAAGAGGGATAACTGCCCACAAAAGTCCGTAGGAGTTCCTGCCTGCTGCAGCCTTGTTAGCGGCTCTCTGGAAGGCTTTCCCCACCTGTGCATGTGGGTCTTGGCTTTCCTCTTGCAGAGCATGTTGCCTGCACTTGAGAAGTAGTTAAAAACTTCAGCTCAGTGTCAGCAGCTTCTGCTTGTAAGCAGGTAGATGAAAAAGGAAAAAAAAAGAGAAAAAAGGAGGGGGCAAGGGTTCAGAGATGGCCTTCTTACTCGCAAGCAAACACTGTGCAGGTCTCCCTGCTCAGAGAAAGTAGAGTGAGAAATCACCAGCCTGCACTTCAGCCAGCTGTTTTTCCAGACTCTGCATTTCACTTGTCAGATTGTTGTGCATAGTGAAAGCAGAGCACTTCACAGTTGCTACTAGCAATCCCTATCTCTTGCTACCTCCTTTTAGCCCAGGGAATGTTAAACAAGCTCCTTCCCTGGACTGTCTCTTGGAAGACAGGCAGTTTGCTATTCTAAAATACCGTTTATACCGAGGATGGTGAATCAAGCTGAGCTTGGACATCATTAAGATAACAGCAAGTACTTCTCTCATGAACATTTTGTCCTAATAAAACCTTTTCAATTGAAGAGATCTGAGGTTTTAATGTGACACTATAATGTGACAGTGAGGCAGTAACATCTGGAAGGTAGGTAGACTCCTGCAGAACTACACCTGGAAGATTAAAGTGCTTAGTGAAAAGCAAGATCTTAAACAATTTTGAAGCTGATGTATTGGGTTGATGTACCCAAACCAAAGTGTTTTGAAATAATTGGATTGTTAAAATATGGTGATACTGAATATCAATGTAAATGCAATGCACCCATGTTCCATTTGTAGTTCTGTCTGCTGTAGTGCTTGGGCTTTTTCTTGAGTGGAGGCAGTTGCTTTGGCTTTGCAATGAACAGATTTTGTTTCCTATGAACCTGTCTGAGTCATTGAAACCTTAAATTCTGTGACCTAAACAGGATCTGAACCTACATCTTCCTCAAGTGAAATGCCTAGCTCCCCTTGTATGAAGTTCTTTGGACAGCTGCTTCAGAAGCGGCAGCTTTGGAGAGGATGGGAGGTCACTTTAGTTTGGGAAGTTAGAAATAACAGTATCAAAAACTAAGGGCATCCTAATTATTAAGTGTGATTCTCCAGGGAAAGCAAAAAAGTAATACACCAAATTTTGCCCGTCAGACTCAAACATGGTCTACAGAGAAAGCTGCAGACATCAAACACGGCTATGGAAAGCACGGCAGAGGATCATTTCTTCACTGCTCTTTCAATTCTTCCCTGTTTTACAGATTCAGATACATACTGTGTGTTTCAAGATAAGAAGTACCGCGTAGGAGAGAGATGGCACCCTTACCTAGAGCCCTACGGCCTTGTTTACTGTGTTAACTGTCTCTGCTCGGAGGTAGGACCCTCAGCTACTGCTCTTACAAGTTCTGCCTTTTGAGGCCTTTACCTTGTATATACCCCAGGGCACAGCCCGGCCTGATTTGACCCGGGTTCTGGTTTGTGCTGGGTTTCCTGCAGGTTGTAGATAATAGCGGAGGGTGATTCCTGCCCAGGGAGAGCAGTAACAGATGAAGCTGAGACTGGCACAAATGCTTGCACAGGACGGACGTGAAGGCTCCTGACCCAGCCACAGGCTCTGCTCCAACAGGCAGAGGAATGGGAGGGTTGTGCAGTGTACTGGTTTGGTTGTGTTTTGAGCTAAAGACAGTGCCCACAGCTTCCAAAAGGCATTTCCACACCCAGGGCATCTGCTGTCTTACCGTGCTGAAGTAAAAGCACCACTTACAGAAACCTCGGAGAGAGGAATGAGGCAATGAAAAATGAGACAAGGACGGACACGGGGAGCAGTGGGACTTGGCAAGGACATGAAAGGATGGGCCCTTTCGCTGCCATTAGTTGATGCCTGATGCTAAGACACAGCAGTCACAGACCCCCTAAGCATGTCCTATGCAGCTTGGCGGGGACAGGAAAATGAGGGCAGAATTTGTCCCTTGGAGTACTTTAAAAATGACTAAACAATAAGGGATCTTAATCACTAACATATGAGACACTCCAGATGCTGAATTTTGCCTGCTGTATTTAATGTGAAAGAAAATCTTCTTGGCTATTCTCCCCCTGCAAGTGTAAAATATTGGGCCCCTGTGCAGGATTTGCTCTGAGGGATCTGCTACTACACTGTTGTGCAGAGATACACAAACAGTAGTCCCACAGCTTGGCTGCATCTCACATCTGTGCACAGAGCATCTGTAGGAGCATAGGAAGAGGAGGAGAAAAGCCTCCCTTTTGAGCTAATAGGAGCTTCCATTCCCTGTTGTTGATCTGTGTGCAAAAGCTGAAAGTTCACTCAGAAACAGTGTGTGGTAAAACACTCATCAAACTGCTGGAAGGCTGTGCCGTGGGTGGGGATGAAATTGCTGGAAACCCCAGAGATGTGGATACAAGTCATTGCCCAATGGCTTTCAGGAAGATGTTGGAGAGTCTAGCGGGCTGGACAAGCACATGGAACCTCCCCTGGAGAGCAGTGGTGCCGTGTAGGCTGCTCCGCGCACTGCCAGTGACCGTGGCGGGACGTAGTTTGTTCCTGTCCTGCTCACACGCAGGTGGAAGAGCAGAGTGGCAAAGGAGGGCAGCAAGGGGAGCAAAGGTGGAAGCTCTGCTTGTTCCCCGGCTCTGGGCTCCACTTGTCACTCACCCTCATGTGCACTGAGGGGACACGATGCAGCTAGGAGACATGGGGCAAGCACTGGAGCAGGATTGTTTTGTTGCCTGGGAGGAAGCCCTCGAGGAGCATCCGCAGCATGCAGCTCCAGCCTTTTCTTTGAGCTTTCTTCAGGACAAGAGAAAGGCCACCAGAGCACTGGTCTGTAGTAAGAATCCAGATCAGCAGGAACTCTCAGTTGTTATTGATTTTAATAAAATTAAGGCTCTATAAGGCATTAGGTAACATCCCGTGGCCACAGGTACAGGCCTTATAACATTACAGCATAAAAAAAGGAAAATAGAGTTTGCCATAGATGGTGAATAAGAGAGGACTGAGCGTCACCCACTGTGACCCCCTGACCGGACACCAGCTATGCAGAGGACGTGCACTGAGTCTGGAACAGCATCTCCTCCCTTGCCCTGCACAGAAAAACAAACACTTCCCCAGGGCTCCTCATCAGCCCTGGGAGCACCACGAGCCCTGGATGGCTGAGGGGGATCCCAACACCAGCCGGTGCCGCCAGCCTGGCGCACACACTGCTAATGTGTATGCAAGGCAAACCTAAGCAAACAGGCCAAATTATTCTGCATAGCATTAAAATATCCTGGGTTTTTTTGTGTGTTTAGTACCATTTTTTTTTTACAAATTAGAATTTACACACTTAAACCAGAATAAAACTGAACATAATTCAGTGTCCTCACCCCGCTCCTCTTTCTTTGCTTCCCTGCGGACACAGGGGAGACTGTTGTCTCTTACTGTCTGCTAAATTAGAGCACTCACAATTTGCCAGATCATTATTTCACTCTTTAAAGCAGAGCAGCCTCCTGCTTGTGTTCGAAGTCCGATCTGCAGACTTGAGGGGCTAAAAGAAGAGCCCTCTGCAGGTAGCACTGCTAGGATGGCCGAGCAGAGCCCAGCGCGGGTACCCGACGCAGAGCCGCTCACCACGGCTCTGACTCACAGGGGCATCTCCGAGCTCACATCCCACTCGGGTCACCAGGACTCAGTCTCCCAAATATCTCAGCGATTGTCAGCATGAGTCCCATTAAGCACAAGCACGTGGCAGGACTAGTAAGTAAAACAGGAGAGAGGCCGTGGCATGAGAAGCCCCAAGGCCAGTAGAGTCACCAGCCTCCTCTGGGCTCCAGTGTTTAGAGGCACCCTGTAGTCCCTGTTG
This sequence comes from Crypturellus undulatus, assembly GCA_013389825.1. NCBI lineage: Eukaryota > Metazoa > Chordata > Aves > Tinamiformes > Tinamidae > Crypturellus > Crypturellus undulatus. Next base: position 93,610 of record VWPW01024176.1, on the reverse strand, counting down.
CCCAGCAAGTCACCAGCTCCTGCTCTGTAAAGTCAGTATATTTAATTTCATTTCTTATATCAGAAAGAGATGCCAATATCACTTTCAGAGCCCCTTTCAGAGATGCACAGTCTGTGGCTAGTAATGATCTGCCAACAGTGTGATTCTAGCCTCTAGCCAGCAGACATTTGGAAGCCAAAGGATTATTTTGAAGGAGGTGACTAAAATCTCATAAAATCTGAGTCTGCAGCTCCCCTGGAACCATCTCAGTGCTCCGGAGGGTGCAGGAAAATGAAGTGGCCTCGTTTCTAATGCCACCCAAAGGACAGTCATAGCATAGGATCAGTGTCCACGCTGAGAGATCTTTCTTGCTATAAACATGAGCAACTCAGATCTAATTTAGGAGGATGAATTATAGATGGGAAATGGGAATCTGAAATGGATAGTCTTTTCTGGTTACAGACACTGGATATTGAAATTTCCCTGTATTTTAATTATAAACCAAACTTAGATGTGGTCAGATTATGTTAATGACATGAATAATGAACACTATTCTCAAGACTCACTCATATTTCTTAGAAAAATGGCTACTTCCCAACTGGTGTTCTTTGTGTACCAGGGAGCCCAGCACAGGAAAACAAAAGACACTCCACAGTTTTCAGGAAAAAATACAGACACTATTGTCTCTTGCAGGCTTGAACTAACCCTCAGTAGGGGATATCTCAGAGACCTAGTGTTCACTATCAGTGTCTTAGCTCTGCAAAAGCAATTCCTCAGTGTAATCTGCTCTAAAGAAAACATGGATGAAGATTGCTGAATTCCATTTATAAGCACTATTATCTAGTGGTTGTATGGGTTTATGCTATGTTCTGACCTGCAGCATAAATCCAGAGGCAGTGGAAGTAGGCTGAGCTTACCGCAGTGCGAGAGAAATCAGAATGTTGTTAAAGAAAAAAAATGTTTTACAAATACCTTGCTGCAGAACGGAGAGCACAGAAACCTGCAAGTTGGCCCATCCCATTAAAACATTTTTTATGTTTCACCTGCAGAATGGAAACGTGCTGTGCAGCAGGATACGATGTCCAAGCCTACACTGTCCTTCTCCCGTGCACATACCCCAACTGTGCTGTCCCCGATGCCCAGGTAATTTATATTAATGACGCACGGTGCTTTCTGCAATAGCTCTTTACTGTGCTGAGTAGCAGCAGTCGTGAAATGTCTGTGCTAGAAAACTTCTGTGAAGTAAATGTCCTTCTGTACCCACGCAGGTCAAGAGGGAGGCTTGTTCTAGAGCAAGACACAGTATTTTCTGTGGAGGCTTCTTTTCAAAAAACCAGAGGCATAGGTTTCGGGAGGGATCAGCTAAGGTGCTAAGTGCAGACCCTTCCAAGCAGGCAGAAGTTCATTCACGGAGCGTGAGGCGCATCCCCTCCTCTCAACTCCATCGCCATAAACACCGGGTCCCACAGCCCTCCTTCAGTCCCTGCCTGGTGCTTTCCATAGGAGCAGGCAAAATCACATCGTTCCTTGCGGTAGTTCTCTATTCATACATAATTTGAAATACCTGCGGCAAATGTGCATTTGTATAATATCACTGTGCAAGCAGCCTGGTAACGTTTGCCTCCTACCTCTCGTACCCAGGCATAGCTTCATAATTACTAGGCACTGTTGTAAATCACAGAAGCAGTGCTGTGGAAGTTTATGACTATATAAATCCAATTGGATACTGTATAGTAAATTCTTCCAGACTGTACATTTATTATATGCTCATTATTAAGAACCAGTGTATGAAAGCGACTGGGCAGGATCTTTCATGAGCCTGTTGCAGCATTCCCGACATGGCCTAATGGCTGCTACATCTGACTGGGGCTTTTCCCTAAATGTCTCTCTTAGTGGCACCCCTCATTTCCACGTATAAAAGAGTATTCATGCAGCGTCATGGAAAGGGGTTTATTTGACTCGCTCCAGAGAGAGTAGCATTGTCTGAGCAAAACAGCTGTTTCCTGATCCAAACCTGTGAGCAGAGGGTGGAGGGACCCATTAGCTGCTCAGCAGGGAGCAGAGCGGACCTGTTGCTCTCACTGGAGTGCAGCTGGAACCCACTGGTTAATTTTTGGTAGGATTCATCAATCCAGATATTGCTCTTTGCATCTGGAGAGATAATCCCTGCTGTTTTGGACACACCTACGTTGCTACTGTCTATAGCTGAGGGAGAGGAGCTCCATGCAGCGCGTTCCTGCCTTGTCTCAGAGTACGAAGATGCCATAACAAGATAGTAACAGCTGGTTTTAACAGAATGACAGTTATCATTGAAGGGATGCAGCAGCTTCCCAAACTTATATGATTAATTACTGCTCATCAGGGTTTCCTCCAAGACATTTCCTAGCACTTTGTCTTTTCTATCTTGTTTAGTAAGCAGTGCTTCTTTGCATAGTCCTCTGTATATTCAAGGAAAGCAACCTGATCCAATTTACAGATAGAAATGCATCATAATTACTGTCACTGTATCTTAATGGCTTTCTGATCACAAGGTATTTCTCTGTGACTGTTGAAGGAGCCCAGGCAGAAAGCTTATCTAGATGCTTACTTTTTTGACACCTAAAGCTAAAAAAGAGAGATCCCTCTCTTGAATGTAATTGGCATTTGGGACAGGAAGTGTTTTTTTTTTTAATATCTTTGTTCAGTATTTAGTACATAATCATAAATGCTTCTAGACTGATTGTATCTGACCGAAGTGCTTTTTGGTAGTGAACTCTGGCTTTTCTCAGCACGTCGGGCTGTGAGCGTGCTGATGATGCCAATGGAGAACCCAAGGCATTCTGCAGGAACCTAGAGAGAGTGAGTAAGGGCCCCAGTAAACTCTCCAATATCTCTTATCAAATGAAGTTCTTGTTATTTAGAGAGTCTTCAGCAAGCATTTTATACTGTGTATTTAAACTGATAAGTCCTGAAAAATATCAGCATGAGCCTTTCCCGAATTATGATCTATCATCTTCTCTTCACTCTTCCTAGAATCCAGCTGCAGCCTATCTGCCACATATGATGAGCTGTTAAGTTGCTGCAGTATGAGTTGGGCATTAGGAAATATGAGTAAGAATGCCCCTAGGCAATATTTTTTTCCTTAATTGAATGTGTGATTCACATGTAGATCTGCGCCAATGTTAGGCAAATCACAAGAATCTCCTGTGATTTCCATGATTATTTGTATTCTGCTTTCTGCAGTGATTACAGACCTCGTATTTGGATGCTTTGTGTTCAGTGATAATGTTCATGCCTGATCTGGACAGGATCCTCATCATTACTCTTGCATATCCCATTCCACTTTTCTGTTTCCATGTGTCTGACGTACGATGTCCTTTGTGCAGCATCCCAGGATACCGAGGAATTTCACCTCTCAGGCTCCGCAGGTTATTTTTTAGTGGAAGATGCCTAGGCTCTGGCCATTAGCCATAGATTTGAATCCTTCTCATAAATGCTCATTACAGTCTGTCACATATGTTTGTCCTCTCTTTCCCCAACTGCATTTCAGAATTGAACAGTGCTAGTCGCAGTGACCTCTGGCTCTTCCTCCTGACTTTCTGCAGGCCTTGTAGAGCGTAACTGCCCAGATAAGTGCCTCCTTATTTAATGAAGCAGGGGTAATGCCAAGAGGCAGCAACTTTCATTGGAAACTGAACTTCTTAACCACCTATGTGGAGGAGCCGTTGAAGGGATTCCTTTGAGAAGAGTTGGCATTGCTCCCCCTTGGAATTAATGTCTCCCGCATCCATAGTGACACTGGTCTTGCTGGCACAAAGGCATGCAGTGTTTGTATCCTGTCTCCCTGGCACCAGCCACCATGAATCCTAAATACTTGTCAGAATATATTATGAAGCATCTTCCACTTTTTGCCAGTGGCTCGTCCTACCAGCTTCTACCAGATTCATTGCAAGCATTTTCACAGCTTGTTGAAACCTACTCTTCACAGTTTGGGCAAAATCCAGACCTTGCGTCTTCCACTGAACTAAATATTCCTCTGAAAAATATTTTGCTTTATTATCTCAAATAAGATTCTTATCATCACACACATGACCAACAAAACCAGCCCCCCATCTCCCTGGGACTCTTTTTGCCCTCCTTGGTGAGCCCCAGCCGGGCATCAGGGACTCTGGTGCCCTGTCTGGCAGTCTGCGGTTAGATATACTAAGCTGGTCTACGGGTTATCACCTGAGCTGGGACTAGAACTGCACACTGTAGCAGAGCCTCAGAGCTTGAGCTGTCTTCTCCCATCTCAGGATACTCCAGGCAGCCCCGAGGAGAGATGATCTATAGAGTGAGGGAGATAATTCACAGCCCTTCTTAGAGCTGGATCAGCTCTGGTGCTGCCAAGAGGGCTTCAGAGTGGCTACCTCCTGTCATGAAAATAAGTTTAATATATAAGTTCTTAAAGTATCTTTATGGCACTGTTATGGACAGTGCTTTTACAAACAGAACATTTATGCTAAACTGTACAGATGCTACACTGAATGATTGTCACTGAAAGCACTCAGACTCTTGTTTAAGAATTGAATTTTTGAATATGCTGGGGAATATGTAAATACAAGATGGAGCAAGCTTGCACCAGGAATAAAGATGCACAGTGCAGGATTTAGACAGGGTTTCCATATTGCATTTCCTGGTTTGATTTCTCAGTGGATTAGACTGTACGCTGATGTATGAATCAGCCCATCTGGGTCCGGTAATTTTTAAGCTTGCTGCCATGACTGAACATACTGGCTTCCAGGAACATTCATGATTAGTAACATATTTATGTCTAGGCTTCTATGGTACTATGATTTTTCAGTCTGTATTGAAACTAAACTACTTTTCTGATGTACTTTTCATTGTTACTTAGATATTGAAATAACAGCAAAATGTCAGGGGGTACATATATAAACACTTGGACCAAACACAAAGATTCACCAGATCAGGTATCTGACCATTCTGGTCTGAGAACAACACCTAAAAATAAATGAGACTATGTCTACATGACAGACTGCAGCTTGACTTAGTGATACCCACACCTCCAAAGTGCTAGCTCCTTTAGAGCCTGGACTAGGGCTTACAGAGATAACTGCAGGGTAAAACCTTCTTAAGAAGAACATGCCTAAATTCAGCGTGCGAGATGAAAAATGCAGTAACAGTTATCATTTTCTGAAAGACTTGAAAAACTATGGAAAAATCGTATAAAATTCACCGTTAGTGGAAAACATCAACAGCAGCTAGTGATTGTGATACTGAATGCCGAGTCCACTACACACAGCTGATGGGAGCATCGTGTTTAATGCATCAAGGGTACTCAGACTAGCTGGGATTAAGGATCTTGGAGAAGTATCTCTGTATAAGTCATTACTTGAGAAAGGTTAGATCTTGGCAGAAATCTTCAGATGAAAAAATCAAAGGCGGCACAAACAAGAGTTATATTTGGCATTGAAACTACATTGTTACAATAGCTGCGGCTCCTACAAGTACTGTGAGCAAGGCAGCCTTCACACAGCTCCGCTGTATCTATCAAGCACTAGTCCTGGAGGAGATCAAACATCTGACCAAAACATCACCTACAAAGTCCAATCTGTCAGTGGTGGGGTAATGTACCACACGGGGTAATGTGCCACACGTACAACCGAAAATCCCTTGAAGTGTCTCCATAAAAAATACAGTGCTAAAAAAGTGAGGAAGAGAATTCAGTGTGCAGAGTGATCTCCAAAAATTACTATTGGAATACAAAAGCAAGGTAACTTTATCATCAATGTGAATGCTGAAAAGCCCTAACAATATATCTTAGATTTAGATTTACTAAATTGCTATTCATACAACATTGTCTATAGTTTTGGAAGCAGTAGGATTATGTGTTGGACAATATAAAAACAGTCAGACCCTTGGAAATCTTGACCACTTAAAACCTTTATGCATGCTTCTGTGTGAACTGTTCATCCAGAGAGTAATACCTGTCTATATTCCCTACCTGATGAACATCTCTCTGAAATTCATAACCACCTTGCCAGTGAGTCCTACTAGGATTGTTCTCCTAACACTAAGGAATAGACAACTGGCGCTTGAATAAGAGAATATTGACAGAATTATGAGTTTGGAAGTATAGGCACATCTCACTTTCTGGAAAATCTGGCCACATTCTCAGCATCCTGGCCACTTTTGTTACATGGTTGGCCTCCACCTCATTTCATGGAAGAAGTGGCGAGTGCTCTGCTACCCTCCAATGTCCATCACTATCTCGTCTTGTTGCTGGCCGTAACCCGGCTTCCAGTATGCACTGAGGAAAACATGTACCTGCACATATGGAGGGCAGGATTAGAAGTTCAAGCCTTTGGATTGACGTGATGGCCTGCTCAGAATTTTTGCAAGGCAACTGTTTCATCAGAGCTTCAGAGATCCCTCAGACAGGATTCAAAATGTACTAAAACTTCTTTCAGTTTGCTTCCTTGGCTGGGAGAGTGATTGATAGATTCATATAATGCTTCAACCTTACACCAGGAATTAAAACAGAGCAACCTAGAAAGTGTTTTATAACTACTTCAGTTTTGCTGGGTTTTTTTTATGCCACTATAAAAGAAAACACAGGAAATTAAGCTGCAGAAAATATATTAAAATAATGTGAAGAGCCTGTCTTTGGCCCTAGAAAGCTAAAAAAAAAAAAAAAAAAAAAAAAGCAACCTTCTGAGTGTTTAAACTGAAACTACATCTTTGGCTTGAATCTGTATGAAAGTTCATACTGCCTAGATAAGGTGCTACTAGTTCCTTCAAGCAATGAATTTCATATACTTTCTACCATATGATTGTATTAAAGACTAGCCGCTGTGCTTAACTCTGAATTACATGGGAGTTTTTGGAGCTTAACCTTGTTCTTGAAGTTATTTTAATGTAAAGCATTTCGTACCTTAATATCTTTGACACCTGCATCTCTGAGAGGCACATATGGATTTTGTTTAGGACTTGTGTTTGCAGTTTTTGGACAGCACAACTTTGCAATCCAAATTGATCATCAGTCTCAACCACTGCTTTAAAAACAACCTGGCTGAACTGGTTTTGTTGTTTTTTAAAGGGACCTTCACACATCATCCGTGTCTCTTCAAATCAGAGAAGCTTGATGCAGGGACTGAGAGAAAGGCCAAGTGCAGAGGGACTGAGGACTGATCCTCAGTCTACTGTAGTCAATCAGCAAATTTCTATTAGCTTTGATAGTTTTTGGACTAAGCCTTCTATGAAAACAGATGCAGCTATTAACTGTGATATAGTCCCTTCTCTAGAAATGCTAAGTACTATGGTAGAAATATGAGACAGAAGGTGAAAGAGGAAACTGCCTTTACACTGTCCCACACAGAGTAGGTGTTGAGGCCAGATTCCAAACCTATTTCATTCAATGGACTTCAGATCAGACCTTGAGGTGATACATAGAGGAAAAACAAAAGTAAAGAGAATTCTTAATAGGAGAAAAATCAATTTGCTCTTTTACACTGCTGTAATCCTCCAAGGACTTCCTGCCACAAAGATTATTTAAAATAATACTAAGTAAAACCTCAAAGATAACCTTGCACTGAAACAACGTAAGAGGTTTCTTTTACCTGAGGTTCTTGCATTCCCAGGAGATGATGAATAAGAACTTAGTTCCAGTGAGGAAGTAGCTGTAAAATATTTGTGCCATATCATTTTTGAAATGATATAGCGGTGAAAACATTTGCTTTTTCAGCAGCTGGTGTGTTGACTTTGCAACAGTCTAATAGAAAGGGCACTTGTGCCAGCAGACGCTGACGGTGCCTCGGGCTCGGGTTAGTGGGGCAGCCCAAGGCTGGGGAGAGGCGCTCACTGCCTGACGGGGAGCACAAGCCGGGGCAGCCGGAAGCAGGAGGCCACCACGGATCCTGAGGGTGGATCAGCAAATATTGGAGACAGAGCAGACGCTAGCGAACACCGTGGCACGGGTGCCCCAGGCTACCAGTGCTACACAGACTCCCTGCCAGCTTTCCCCCTCTGTATCTATCTGGCCCTCTCACCAAGTTACCCCAGAGAGCACAGTCCTGCCGTGATGTGATCCAAGAGCGCTACCAGCACCAAAGACCTCTCGGGGGAAAAGAACCATGTTGGCAGCAAGAGGAAATCCAGACTCCCAGCTCTGTGCTTCTTTGCACCAGCCCGTCTGCAGCATGAGATAAGCACTAGCTGCATCTCTGCATACACAGGGAGTCCACGGCTATCACTGTGCTGTGCTTTCACTGGGACCACAGCAAAACACGCAAATGCTCTGTATGATATTCAAGTATTGCTATTTGTGAATTAAATGCACTGCATAAACACAGATGAATATTATTTATGTGATCCTTTTCCCATATAAGCATGAGGATCATTTTGGAAAAAATATATATATTTTAAGTACTGTTTAGTTTGAACACAAAGCATTGGGGTTAGTCCAATCAACAGAGTTGTTCCAGATTTATTCAACATAACTAAGATCAAAATCAGGCTGACTGGTGCTCTCTGCAAGCTCTACAATCTCTTTCTGCAGGATGTTTCCCTCACCTCTTTAAACTTCAGGCTGCTCTGTTTTGAACTTGTAAGAATCAGATTATCAACACATATTTATTTCACCATTCCAAATATCTGTCTATACTGAGTAGCTGTTTCTTACATATAATAACCATCTTCTATTAGCTTAGGTGTAGTAGAGGAGAGAGCCTAAGAAATAGAGGATTTCTGCCTGGAAGCGGGATTCTTTCTCTTTTACTTGGAAACATCACTAGCACTCAGACTCTTTCCAGGGCTGGGGAGAGCTCTGGCTGACCCTTGTGGACACAGATACGAATGCAGGAGGGGTCAGAGGACTCACTACCACTTTTACAGAGCCCCATTCCTTTGGTGACAGGAGGCTGGTTCAGATGGCGTTAATTAGAGCAGCTGCAAGACCGCTTGCATCTAAACAAGGTTATCCCTTTGTCAAAAAGGCTGTTCCAAAAAACAGGAAGAGACACATGTCCTTTTAGAGTGGGAGAGAATTGTTTAGCCCAGGTCACCTTGCAAAGGCAATTTCAAAGCAATTTGATTTACTGCAATGCTCTGCACCAGGAGCGCCAAAGCAGACAGTTATGGGTCACTCCAATGTCCTGGGTTGGAAAAGACAGGAACTGTTCTAGCTCCACTTTCAGATGAAGGAAGGAAACCGGAGCAGGAGGCCTTCTTCCTGCTCTGCATGTGCCTGGCCTAGGACAAAGTTGTTGCTATTAATGCAGTATTTAGTATTAATGACAGTACTCAGGTCGACTAATTTTGGGAACTCCTATCCCATACACAAACACAAAGTGAAATCCAGTCTGAGACAGCTGCATGCACCCTGTGCATGATAGCCTGTTTCACATTAAAGATATATCAGTGGTAAAGGAATAAATAGCACTTTTTGCACTATGGTAGATCTTTGGCAACTGTAACTTGCAAGCTGCGAGCAGCCGAAAAGAGCTATGGAGGTAACATGGTACTTTTAAAGTAAAGTTTTGGCATCTCATCTGCAACTCTGCTCCCTGCACTTTATGCTTCCAGCTCCTGGCACGAATTGCAGTCAGTGTAAATTAGCTTTTTATTCTCCATTGCTGCCAATACTTTTATTTCAACCCACTGTGTAAGTTGCAATTCTACCTGCAGGATTTTATCCTGAAATGTAACTTCCTGCACATAAATAAATTATCCCATTACTGTTATTCTGTACTACTACAGTTAATATTTGAGCCCTCCTAAGAGTTTATCCTTCTCAGTGGAATGTGAAGGCTACTCTATTAGCCTTTAACTTTGTTATAAAAAACAGCAGGACACAGACTTGATAAGCAAGATTCGTCCCTGTATATCTCTGCTGACTTCTCTATGAGTTACCCTAGAGATGATTTTGGTTGCAGGGAAAAGCCCTTGACGCTGTAAAGGAGGAGAGCTAACAATAAATTTCTATCAGGGAGAGCTAGGGGGATATGCAACTCTATCCAGAAAAGTGGTTTTCCAAACACAGATCTGAGGTCATCAAAGTGCTGCCCACTGTCTAGGATACTGTATGTACCTAAGCAGGTTCCAGTTTCATACAATTTTCCATAAGCAAAACATGAATCTCGGGGGAAGTTCTCTCACCATTTAGTTATGCTCCTCTTTGGTATCAGACATGCTCATGATCTGCACGTTTGCAAGACCTGGGTTTTATTCCAATTAAGATTCTTCAGAACTGCTCTTTATATACTGCTTCAAATGAGTATTATCCTACAATTTAACATGCCAAATTTAAAATTCCCCCAAACACCAATTTAAAATCCTGAATTCAGACTGCCAAGGCAAGCATTATGGTGTCACATGATGTTATGTTGGTGTGGACTTGGGATATCCCGATTTCCATACAGAATGTGAGCAGACCCATTAGTTAGTGCCCAAATACAGTTTCCTGCCCCAGGATACAACCCGGTTCCAACAACCCTGGCTCTGCCAGTTGTGTCCAGGAAGCAGGGAAGGTCGCTGGGGGCTGTGCAAGAGAGGTGCCAGCGCAACGGGACCTCTGGTTCTAGCAGGGTGCAGGGCTTACCTGGACAAGAGGCGCCTAGACCCAGGCCCCATCCCGTGGTCTGTGCATGCGTGTGCTCTGTGGAGTTCAGCAAACATGTTTCACAAAATCCTCTATGGATTCAAATTCATAATCTATCATCTGTCTACTTACGAAAGACCAGCAAGACTATCTGCAGTGCAGCTCCCAGTATGGTAAGCTTATTAAGGCACGAAGCCTCGTGATTCATTTCATATTGTTTAGCACTTGCTTGTTTTTATAAGGGTGGTTCATAAACCAGACAACTTCAAAACCCAAGGCAGGCTGAGTGCCTCTTGTTTCTGCTTGATGTTAAAAGCCCATCTTTTGCAGTAAATGACACTAGGTGACTCTGAGTGCTGCAGTTTAAAAATAGTTTCTAAGTCAGCAAGCCAAGAGTCTGTAAGATTTTTTAAGTGATCTTTGCCAGATGTTCTGATACTAAAATAAGCAAGAGTGAGAGTGTTAAGGAAAGTACAAACAAGAACAGACAGAGTATTGTACAAGAAAGTATCTGAAGAGAGATGCAATAAAATACTCTGGTGCTGTGCGGGGTTCTAACAGACTATATGAAGAGGGGAGCAGAAGCACGAAAGTCACCTACGCACCTTCCCTGTACAACCTCTGCTTCAAGGGGACATTCTGCTACCACTTTAGTCTACTGCTGAAGTAAAAGGCCAGTAAAATCAGGAATAATCAGTAAAACTCAGCACAGTGACTTGGAGAAAGCCAGGATATTTGGTCTCATTGCCCACAGTGGCTAAGGCTGCCCAAAGTGATGGATTTTCTTGTCTTGAAGGTTTTTCTAATAGACAACAACTTGCTGACTAGCACGCTATGATTGCCCCCTGATCCTAAGGCTGTTTGTCCAGCCCGGGAGCTCTTGCATCTGAGCATCTTGACTTCATCCTAAGGGATTCACGTTGAAAATTTCATTGACTTTAGTCTGGATCCTGAAGCTTTTCCTCACACAGGTCACCCTTCCGTGAAGCTCTCCAAAAGCTGGTTTGCCCTTAGCCAGTTACCGTTTCCCCCTCTCTGCACAGAAATACTTTTGCAGGAGTTACCACTGTTTCAAACATCAGGATCTGCCAGTGGAATTTCTCTCAGCTGTTCAAGGGATTAGTTGCAGATAACTCCTGTTTTTCTGCTCCATTTCCAAGTAAGGGTAAAGCATCTCAGGAACAAGCTTTTATAAGAATCCAGGAAGGAATACAGTTATAAACAGAAGATGAATGATGGTGTTTGTGAAACTGACTGTGATCCATGAGCTCGGCATCACTGGCATCCCGGAAGCTCCAGAAACCATGGAGCCCTAGGCTTTTCAGAGCCTTGGACCATGGAAACCTCTAGTGCTTGACAAACCATCACAAATCGGGCAGGTTTCCATGAAAATTCAGTGGAAAAATCTGAGGAAACTCCACTGAGCCAAAAAATTGCCATAAAACACCTGTTTCTTAAATCCATATCTAAGACTCTTTTGTCAGAAACTACCAGGAAAGCATCAGCACAGCGCCTGCTGCCACTTCACTCTGAGTGAGCATCCCTTCATGGTCAGCTTTTTGCCATACTATTTCTCTGCCAAAGAGACTATAGTTCACCGGAAAATTGAAATATAGAAACATGCATTTCTATTTCAGGAGAAGTTTCATATCAGGTTCTACTGTAGATCTGAACTGATATGAATCTTGCTTCTCCAGATCAATAGTTTCTCCTAGGATAAGTTTCCATTCACACATTCTAAGCAAAGAGAATTACAGCACGAGTTTAGGCTGAATCCAGAAAAGAATCTTCCTGTTGACTTCATTAAGCCCAGGATTTACCTGATCATATGGTAAAAATTGGTGAAAGTAAAATGCCTAGGTAGACTAGTAGAGGGAAAAATCCCAGGTTTGGAAGAGAAGAATGCTTGGATACAGCAATTCAATCATAGTAGCCATAGTCTCCAACGGATGTTAAAGATTATTTGAAACTGAACACATTTTTGATACAGTTGTCTTTTGTTGCCTGTTGGTAAAATCTGAAACATTCCTTCATCCATGTTCAATCTTTAAAGCTACTTACAGGCTAAGTTCAAATCCAGAGTAAAAGTCACGTGCTAAGCTGAGGTTACACATCTTAGCCACCGGCCACTTCCTAAGGCTAATGTTGGTGATAAATCAGTGCTACTGCTAACCCGTGGTCTTATTCTGATCCTCCTAAAATCACAAGAAATGTAAGTAAGCATCAATGATCATCTTCTGTAGTGAAGTCTGAGCCCTTAGAGAATAACTATTAACCTCAGAAACAAGGCTACTTCCTTTTCCATTGATGCTAAATTATCTTTTCCCTATACATTTTATATTGCTTCCACTGACATGTTGTGAATGGCAAAAAGAAAAGCTCAGATTGAACCCTGTTAATTAAAAGGATTCACACAGATGGTTTGTCTGGTACTTTGCATAAGCGGCAAATTAAAGCAATGTTATTCAGCACCATTAAAATGCCAGCTAAAGCTTTGGGAACAACGCTCATTAGGAAGTAAGGTTTACCAACAGGCGCTTTGAGCAGTGCAGTGTATTTGCAGTTAATTAATCTGATTCTAACATAACTACAGTTCAAAATGCTGCATGCTGATATGAACTTAATGCCAAGATTTTTCAAAGTTGAAACCTGGCACTTACTAAAACAATCCACAATCTCTCTAATTTCACATTTTGCAGGAGAACATGATATCATGAGGGAGTCTGAAGTCCTCTAATTAGGTATGATTTAAAGAGTACTAGAAAAGAAACCAAGGCAAATGGTCATTGTAGGAAGACAATGGAATAGCAAAGACAGACAGAGAAAGAAAAATTGTACCAGACAGAAGCTATATATACATATACAATAAACACAGCTTCATTTCAATTCTATACAGATACTGTGTTTGCAGAAGATCAACTATACTCTCCAATATGCGGTCTCCCATATATGATATTTTCTTGCAATAACAGTAAGAGGATCTCGATTCTGAACCTTCTTTCAAACTTTATTTTATGCACTCAAATAACACTACTCAGTTATGTGCTAAAAGATAGCCATTTGCACAGGTGTGTGCTGTATCAGGATCTAAAGCTGATGGTGGAAACTGATCTTGGTTATAGTCATTACATCCCCTAAGCAGGGACAGAATTGGCATTACATGAAAGCACTGACAGAATTCAGTCCCATTGTTCCCATGATAGGCAGGTGTCTTGGACTATATGTTATAATTTATCTGTTGTAGACCTAACGTCAATGACTAAATTCAAAACACATACAGGTGAGAAAAACTATCTGCTACAGGGTTGCGTAGCCAAAGAACATTTTAGTAGCTTCATTTAAAATGAAAGCTTTTCTTCACTCGCATCTGCAGCAGTGTTGAATGAGGCACAGTCCCTTGATATAACTTTTGTTATCGAAAGATCTTCCTGGGGCAAATAATCCCATTCCCATCTGAAGTGTCATTTAGAAAATTCCCTCTCAGGATTACATTATGTGCCTCCTAGTCTTCTGCTCATCTCAGAAGGCCAGCCTGCATCGTCTGCAGGCACATTTCTGACACACAGTTTCCTCTCCCTGCTCCATGAGACCTACAAGGGTCTCAGAGAGAAAATTGTGGTTATCAAGGAGACCACCAATTTGTTATGCAGGCCCTACCATTAAGCAAACAATATTGCAGCAGAGACTGAGCTGCTGGCCTGAACTGGTGCAGAGCAAGGGTTCTGATTGCTGCCTAGCCTCTTCCTCCACGGGTAACGCAGCATCTGAAAGCACCTTCTTTTTAACCAGGTTAGGAGATATGGTGATCGCTTAACCTGCCAATGCTGGAAGCCAAGGCAGAAATGAGAATCAGAGGGAGCACTGGCTATACAGGAACGTCGCCGTCCTCCCTCGGCCACATTCCTTCCTTCCTTGGAGCTGGAAAGGCAATGCAGCCCGCCTGTCCCGCCTCGGCTGTGGTATGCTGGGCTTAATCTCCGGCTGCCCGGGGTCCTGTAGGAGCACTGCAGTAGTTCAACAACTCCATGGATATCGGAGTAAAAGTAGAAACATCATGTAAACAAAAATCTCACCATCCTTCTTCCATATTTAGAATCAATAACTCAAAAGGCATTTGGAGATTTCATAGTGATTTAATTGAGGAATGTTGCATACCAAGGTAAATCTGCAGTAAAATCTACACTCTGAAAAGTCCAGATGAGCCTTTCAAGCAATGGTCTTGGCAAGCATCAGACCATGGGCTAAATGCTGTTGGCTGCTGTTGGGCAGGCACTTCACACAGGTGGTGTCCTGCAGAGGCTGTAACAGGCCCTCAACAGGCAAGAATACCCTGTATTTTCCTTTCATTTCTCCTTTCATTATCCTTCCAGTTCTACCACTCTTCCAGTTGCCTGGGGTGCAAGGGGATAACCAGGGGCTTGGCAGTCACTTTCTGCTTCCTGTGAGGTGATTTCCAGAAAGCCCATGGAATTGTGGTGACAACTTTCTGGAGGAGGCAGTCTGAGAAGTGCCTCTTCATCCATGGTTTCCAATATCCATGCCTCATATGACAGCAGCTGAGTTTCTCACTTGAATCTCTTGCTAATGACTTACACAAGATATCATAGAATCACAGAATGCCTAAGGTTGGAAGGGACCTCTAGAGGTCATCTAGTGCAACCCCCCTGCACACGCAGGGCCACCCAGAGCACGTGGCACAGGGCTGCATCCAAGCGGGTCTTGAAGATCTCCAGAGAAGGAGACTCCACAACCTCTCTGGGCAGCCTGTTCCAGGGCTCTGTCACCCTCACCGTCAAGAAGTTCTTCCTTAAGTTCCCGTGGAACTTTTGATGCTTCAGTTTGTGGCCATTTCCTCTGGTTGTCAGTGACCACCAGTGAAAAGAGGCCGGCCCCATCCTCCTCACTGCCTCCCTTGAGGCACTTATAGACACTGACCAGGTCCCCTCTCAGCCTTCTCTTCTCCAGGCTGAACAAGCCCAGCTCCCTCAGTCTCTCCTCATAGGGCAGATGTTCCAGCCCCTGATCATCCTTGCGGCCCTGCGCTGGACTCTCTCCAGCAGCTCCACATCCCTCTTGTACTGGGGGGCCCAGAACTGCACACAAATATGTCTTATACAAATCACAAATACGGTCACAAATATGTCTTAGTGTATGCATCCTGACAGTTCAGCATGTGTATTACTTCTAGAACATACAGAACACACTGAAAGTACAGCACTGCCGTGCCAGAACAGGCCTTGCATTCTTCACAAGATTTTGTAAAGGTGTCACTGGACTCCTGTGATTGCACTGAAATAAGGCCATCTCTGGTCACTCAAAGGTGCAAGTGCAAAGACTATGTCTGTCCTCTGCAGAGAAAGGAAATGCCAGTGAAGGAGCCCTAAATGGCCAACTTCACTTCTGCTGCTGCTCTGCTAGCCTAACTAGACCTTCAAACTCTGTAGGATGTAGGTGCTTCACAATCAGATTTGACATTTACCATTGAAAAGATTATTAATATTCGATGGTGCCAACATGCAAAAATGCTCTTATGGAAAGCTCTGAATATCTGCCTTAAACAGCAGTGCTTATCATCAGAAAGCTTCTGTTCTTTTGCTTGAGCCCCCAGCTGAAAAGCTTGCATTCTCTGGTAGCATAATTTCACAGAAAAATCTCTCCATGGTTATCTGATAGACAGGAAAGTGGATGCAGCAAAACCTGTTTTTTTCAGGTCAGGTTTCTTTTTCATGAAGGCCCATCTCACTAAACAAAATTTCAGCCTCATTCCTAGAAATCTGCAGTGATTCTGGCTCCAGAGAACAAATACCCCACTGTTACTTCCATGGAGCCCTTGTTCCAAGTGCCTCTTCCCATGCTGAGATGCTGAATTCATGTGAATGTAAATGCATAGAGCCGGAATCACAGCCTAGTTAGAATCAGTGGCTTACGTTTTATCGGTGAAATTAATTTCTTTGCACAGTGTGTCAACTGGTAGTAGTTAAAACAGTGCAGGAGATGGTCTACCATAAGGTGTGGATGGCTTTAGGTTGTAGAAGAAATTCTGACCCATGTGCCGCCAAGCAGGTTTCAGAGTTGAACCGATGTTGCCACCTTGGGCGCTCCATCCTGGGCGCTGCGTTCTGCAAATGGGTGCTGATCTGCACAGCTGCCACTCACACACATACAGGAGAAACAGAAACTTTTGAGTGGCTTTAAAAAAAATATGAAGGTAACAAGTGGGCACATAACTGCACTTGCCTACCCTGGAAGGCAGCAATGCTGTAAGAGAGCAAGAGGAAATGCAGCTGCATGAGCCCTCAATGCTGACACTGCAGCTGATCATAAAAATCCTGAGACACTTCACTTTAAGCAGGAATTATTGAAGCTGAGCAAAACAGCAGCTTAAGAAAGTCACTTTTACTTTGTAGCATGACAAACCTGTCCTTTCCTAAGAAGTAAGGAAAATGGTGGAGACATGATGCTTTTCCTTCCCTGTATTTGTGATACTGCTAGCTGTCATGAACATGAAGTGCTCCTTTCCCATTGCTTCCAGAAGACTCCCTTTTCTCAGTGAGCAGCAAAATCACGGGCAAATCTTGCGAATACAACGGCACCACCTACCACCATGGCGAAATGTTTGTGGCTGAGGGGCTCTTCCAGAACCGGCAAGCGAACCAGTGCGCACAGTGCAGCTGCTCCGTAAGTAACTCGCTGGAGTCGTGCTCTGCCTGTGCTTCACCTCCCCTTTGCAGCGGTGGAAACGGGATTTGGGAATTAAGGCCGAAGCTCGCAGTGTGCTCAGAGCTGCTCTGCAGCACCTGCTGAATGCCAGGCTGCCTCTTACTAGAACAGTGTACAAAACTCGCCCTTGTTCAGCCTGGGCGAGCGTGCACTGCACAGGCACCAGGTAGAATACTGCTGCTTGGCATATGGAGAGGAATTCACTTCAGCAAGAAGCCCTGGCAGCTCCAGACCTCCTCTGATCAAATGACCATGCTCTACATTAAGAATAACTAGGGATTTAACAGGCCAAGTGCTGGAGGGACTTGGTGAGTGAAGGTTTCACTCACTGCTGAGTCTTCCGTGCAGATTGATGGTAAGAGGCAGCAGGGTTAACTGACCCAGGGTTGGTTTAGCCCCAGCTCTCAGATATATTTTGAGCCTAAAATCATTGTGGTTCTTTCTCCCACCTCCTCTCCCTTTCCCTGCATATTTTTTAAAGGGAGACTTTCCTCTGCATGACGATAAATTTAAGAAACGCTATCCAGACTTTTCATTGGTCCAACATTTTGCTTTGGAATACCAGGGTGACATTTGTGTAAACATCAGTACATATATCTACCAAAAATGCACACACAGTACCATATGAATCAATGCCTCTCCTTCTAAATGCTCCTTGTGTTTCACTGGCAGGAAGGGAATGTGTACTGTGGGCTGAAGACGTGTCCCAAATTAACTTGCTCTTTCCCAGTTTCTGTTCCGGAGTCCTGCTGTCCGGTTTGCAGAGGTAAGTCCTAGCCCATCTATAGGAGGGCACAGGTTTGAATTTTCTTCTTCTCCTGTCAGAGCTCTGCCAGACCTGCGTGCTGCCACGCAGGCCTGCACCTTTCCCATTTACCTTCAAAATTCAACCTTGCATTCCAGCAGGGAATGTTGCTTGATCCGCTTTCCTAAACTGAAACAGTGGAGAAGGCACCGATCGCAAAATTGCATCCCTATCAAGAGGTGAATCAAGGGTTCATACAATGTACTGAAATAGCTGCCACCACTCTGGGTAGAAACACTTTGAAATAAAAATAAGGCTCTATCCAACAAGTTACCAGACCAGTTCTAGTTGGTACACAACACAAGAGCTTCAATTCAAAAGATAAGGCAAGTTGCTCTCCTTTATGCTAAGTGCTAACCTATATTCAGATAATTTAGGGATTTTACTAGTAATTGCATCTTAGATCTTGCACACACAGGGAACTTGAGCCTCAAGAAGTGCTGCCAGCCCTCGTATCCTTCCCAAATGTCGAAACCTAAAAGTTCATCTAAAAGCCTATGTAAATGCCTCACAATTTCTAAATGCATTTTATACTACCATTGATACTATGGCTTTTGAATTACCATCTCAAGGGTCTCTAAGCACCTTTGGACGGTTTTCAAAGATCCAGACAGGACCTAATGGTGCTTACAGTTTTCAGATATGCTGCTCTGTTGAGATGAGTGACACCAGGCTGCTTTGGAAATCTCTCCTACTTGCATCTCTGTGCACCTTCCATAGTGATGCAGGTTTGAAAGCAACCTGTTACAGTTACAAAAATCAAAGTTTTGCTGCAGAAATCAGTCCCTGAAACCAAAGAGGCAATCATTAAGGAAAACAAGCTCTTTACAAGTAGTATTTCCGGATAAGATTAAGAGATTAAATTGGATTATGAAGTAAAAGAGACCCAGTATCTCAATTTTTGCAGACTTCTTTTTTTCTTGAAATGTTTCCTACTGTTTATAGCTCTTATACAAAACCCTTAAGAATTCTCATTTCTCTCCTACCCAACCATATCCTTTGCAACGTGGCACAAGCTGCTTTATCTCCCCCTGCGACGCCTACGAAACACAAACCCAAATGCAATGTCGGCACCAAGACAGCTCAGCGGGAGGAATCTGACAGTCAATTCCTGCTCCCTGCGTGGCCAAGAAATACTAACATAACATATTCAAACTTGCTGAATATCCCATTCATTCCTCCACTAGAGTGGAGCCACCAGAGAAGGCTCCAAACCCTACAGCTCAGATGTGAGTTTACATCAGGATCCATCTTCTATTAAGTGATGGACAAAGCTCTCAAACGCTGTGAGACGACAGCACGCAGGGTGCAATGAAGAGCTGGGTCCCTGATGCATCCCACTGAGTTAAATGGACCGGCATCATTCCCACATCCACCACGGCTCTCGAGGCATCCCCCCATCTCGTCTGTCCCATGGCCGCGCGGCGCTGATGGTGCCGGTCACAGGGGCAGCTGGGGCCGGCCGCGGCGCCGCATCCCAGCGGCAGCACTCGGCACGGCCGGAGCTCTGCTCGGAGCCACTCGCTTTTATCTCTGCCTCTGCCTCAGCTCCCAGGCTGGGGAAAATGCCAAGCTCGACTCTGCACTGAATGATTTCTCCTCTTCCCATATAATTTTTTCAAGAATTGAATGTCAGTTCAAGCTCCATAGCTCATCGTATCAGGGAGTATCTCTCCTTACCTCTTTAAAACCTACTTAAACCACATTCTCTCTCCAACCAGAACTGATTTTTCCCTGTGAAAGTTCCTGTGGTGGCTCCTGCTCAGTAATGTTTGCATTTATGAAGCCGCCGTTACCCAGCAAGCAGCTAACACTGCTCCTAAGCAGGAGCAGAGGGTTCTCCCTTCCCTCCAACCTTCCTCTCTGCAAATGACACGTTTGGCTGTGAGGAACCAAGCCTGGCCCCGCGAGGCCCTCATGGCGTCTCACCAGCTTCTCGCCTTCTGCAGCACAAACACAGACTGCCCTGCAAAATCCCTGTCTCTTTTCCAGCAGAATGTCCTTACTTTGCTGTGAATGCACTAGGTGTTAACAGTCTTATTCTGCAGTATTTTATTTGCCTGCTTTGGAACAGCAGGGCTGGACAGTTCACACTCCATACATGCAAATAGAGGCTCCTATGAGCTTGGATGGGATCCAGCCGCAGCAGGCTTATTTCTCATACATCCTGACGTAACTCTCTCTATATGCCTGAAACAGCTTCTGCTTTTTGTTTAGTGCACTATGCGCTCAGCAGCGTCATTCCTGTTTAGCAAACAGTCCATCTTGCACAGAGGTCTGGCCTGCAAGAACGGATGACAGAGCCTCCCTGCTTCATATCATACCTGGGAGATGAAGCCCAAATTATCAATTTCTGTTAAATGAATTAAAAAAAAAAAAGAAAAAAAAAGCACATAAAACCAAGGGTAAATAAATGCAACCTGCACCATAAACTTAGCTATAAGGCGAGGTAAGACTTCTCTCCTAAGTATCTCCCAAGGCATTACACTGTTATTCCCCTGAGCGATTCTGTTCTGCTTCGCCTGCAGGAGATGGAGAATTATCCTGGGAGCACTCCGACGGAGACATCTTCCGGCAGCCGGCCAACAGGGAAGCTGTAAGTGGGGCCCGCAGTTTAAAGATACATTTTCCTGCTGTGCTGTGCATGCAAGTAGTTTGGGGGAAAAAAGGTAAAAGGATGTTACCAGGTCTGACAAGGTATAAAAATATCTGCTGCGTTCTGGGTTCTGTAAATCTAGCCCAAAACTGATTTCTTCCACTTCTAGAAGCTGCTTAATAAACTCAACCTGATTTCACGAACAATTCCGAATGACAAACTCCAGTCAGCTCCCATGGGCTCTGGATTTGCTCTTCTGGATTGGCTGTATATGCCACCAGGGAATAAAATCCTGTAGTATTTCGTTATACAAAAAAAAAAGTTTTACTTTTCAATCATAATGACAAACATTTCTCAGCTAACATAACCACATGTATACATTTACTTCAGGGCTCCACTATCTCCGGTGTTGAGAGTAACAATTAACAATATATTTCATATGAGAGGATTTTGAGGATTTTTATGGCAGCATTCAGAGAAAATATGAGGAGCTTTTAAGCATTCAGAGGCACTACCTCAACACATGAACCACCAGGTCTTTGCATTACTGAGAAGAACTGTGCCTTTCACCACAGCTGCTGTAATACACTCTCTCCCTTCATGCACACGGGTATTTTGGAAAACAATTTTCTGAAAACAACCATAGTATTTTTGCTCTAGAAAACGCGCTGCACGGACTACTTTCTTCTGCAAATAAAATGAAACGTTGCAGTCCGCGAGCTCAGACATTCTCCAGTCTGACTGTGCTTCACCAGCGCAAGTGGGACTGCGCCAGCCCTAGCTGGGAGCGCAAAGCTGCAGCGGGAGAGTCATTCTCACCGTGTGTTTTATTCAGTTAGGTGCCATCCGTTATATCGAGAGCCTGTTTGATGGTAGTGGCAACACACTTGTCTGAACTCCCCTTCGAGTGCAGCCTCTTGCTTCTGCTCGCTGGGCAGACCATTGACCTTCCTGCTTTTGTCTGCAGAGACACTCGTACCCCCGCGCGCACTACGAGCCGCTGCCCAGCTCGGCCAGACAGACGGGCAGTGCCCCGCGCTTCCCGGGCGGCAGGAGCAACCGCGGCGTCCTGCCCGACCCCCAGCAGGCGTCGGGAACCATCGTGCAGATCGTCCTCAACAACAAGCACAAGCATGGGCGAGGTAAAGAGCAGTCTTTTTGACACTAGTATTTGGGGTCAGGTATCTGCCACCTAGAGCTCTAAGAGCTGTCCAATAAACGGAGCAGAGTCTTGCAAATTCACAGTGGGACCAAGAGACCCAAATCGGAAAGGTGAAAGGCAGTAAATGATTCAAAGTATGAAACTAGCTCTGAACAGAGGTCTGCGTGTCTGCATGTAGGACATGGGTGCCTGTCACCATCTGGGAATTGCTCCATCGCCCATCTCTGCGTTACTTTGCAGGATGGGGCTGGAGGGCACTACCAGCCTTAGGATTTGCTAATGGGTCCATAGAGTAACTTGGTCAGTAGGAAACAACCAATCCGTGGTTGTTTTCTTTATGTTGTCTCCTATTTTGTAACTTAAGTGCCTATAAGCAGCATGTGTGGAGCACGTGCTCCACAACTGTACTAGGTTACGGGGACGTCAGGACTTTAAGCTTATACATCAAACCTTGACTAGGCTGTATTCTTGCTGCATTGCAGAAAGGACAAAAACAGAGGGGAAATATCAGCCCCCCAGCTAGTGGGGACAGCAGAAAGGGTGGGATGTCCCATTCCTGCTTGCTGCTGTTGGTGCAGAGGCTTGCAGGAGCACGACTAAGCTATAAAAGAAATAGGTGTAAAGAGCAACTGTAAAGAACAGCTACCCACAAGTACCAGTCAGTCCACACTCCAGAGCAACCCACAAAGAGTTAAAAGCCTTTGTATTATGGCCAACTAATCTTTTAAGGTATTAACTAACAGCAGGAATGTTGGCCATAGGATCTTTATTATCCACCTGAACAACCATGAAAAAACATTCAGATCATGCCAGTGTTTTATGCTGAATCTAGGAGCAGGAATCTCCATGCAGTGCAATATCTTTGACGTGTAATTCACACATGAAGACATCATCAAAGCAATTTCTAACTGATTTGTCTCAGCAAATAAAAAGCATACAGGCGAGCAGCATATTTCTGGACGCCATATAGTAACAGCCACAACTTCAGACAGTCACTGCCTGGAGAATGTCTGAGAGGTCCCCACGATGGAAACAAGAATGCTGACCACGTCTTTTCTTTTGTTCTTGTACAATTAACAAGTATTTTATTAATTAATGCGCATGCCCCTTGAGACACATTTCAACAAGCTAAAAAATAAACAAACAACAATTCTGATATGTAAATACTGTGCAGTTGCATGGATGGAGATTTATAATTCTGAACATAAAGAGTCCTGAAAAGAAGACGTATGTGCTCGTATTTTGGCTTCAGCTGCTACCCCAAAGTACTTTGTTTAACATATACTTAAAACAGCAAGAATATCTATCTACATGATATCAAGTGTTATCCCTTCCTTTGACAGGGAAAAATCACAGAGCAAGTATGTCCATAAGATGTTTAGGAAACTCTAATTGGAGAAAACACTACATAAGCATCAATATAACCAATAATACATAATTTAATCATATAATAAGCCTAAACACTTACCAGTTCTATCATCTCATTTGTACTTGCCTTCTGTCATATTCTGACTATACAGATAACATTTAATTCATTTTATGGAAGAAGTAAAACTGTTTTTTACATTTGTAACAAAAGCAGTTCTTAGGAAAGAGTTAAAAAGTAGCAAATTATATACCAAATGATGGCATAACCCCATGAAAGACAATACATTACAAAGAACACCCACCATAAATCTCAGTAACTCAGTATAAGCCAGTTGGTCACATCTGTTACCAGTTAGATGTAAATTTCAGATTACAGATAAAAATTAAATTGCTTTTGAAAGTTACAGGCAAAATAGGAACATATTTTACAAATAAAAGCATTAATAAAAATGATGGCATATTAGAAGAATTGGAAATATTTACAACATACCCCAGCTTCAGATCAGTTGCTCTTAGAAATCAGGCAGTGCCCTTTCTTTCACCTTGTTAGGATTAGTTTGCATTTTTCTTTGTGTTTATAAAATATTTAAAAAGAAAGAAGCAAGGTTTATAGGGCAAAGGCAGACATGCTGTAAAGTGATATAATTCCCACTAGCTGCAGGGTGACCCAAACTGCCTTCTACCAGGTATGGATTTTCTCCACTCTCATTTTGCCAGCTGTATTTGTCTCAGGGGCACTGATGAATGAATATTTTGAGATGCTTAGATGCTGTTGGAATAAAATTTCATTGCCATATGCATCTTCTCCTGTTAATGTTCTCTTTTGATTCCAAAAACCAAACATCTCTACATACCTATAGACACATCTATCTCCCTCTAAAAAGTATCAAACTTCAGTTTTCAAAATTCTCCTCCTCTGCTCTGTGTGCTGTGCAGCAGGCAGGCACTTGCAAAGCAATACAAGTCCCATGTGGCACTAATCCATCCTGCTGATAGCAAGACTCTCCCTGCAAAGACAGCGCTCAGCTAATGGTGAGAAAAATTGTGCAGATGGCTCAGTAGCAAATGTCATGATGTTGTTGGGTGCAGATTTAATTGCAGAAGCCAGAGCCAGTTTAGCAGCTGTGTCTTGTATGTGACTGAGAGCAGGAAGGGAGAGGAGGAGAGTGTTTTAAAAGCCAGGTAATGATGCACAACGGAAACACATGCACTGGAGAGGAGCTAGTCAAAACCTAGAATCAGCCATCTTCACTGTTCTGCTGAAATTCAGGGACATCTGAAATTTGGCTGAAAGTCAGGGGCATCAGTGTTGGCAGAGTTGGAATAAAGGCAAAGCTGTTCAGAAAAGAGCAACCAAAGGCTCAGATTCGTTGTCTTTTAAGGGGCAAAACTCCCACTAAAGTTATCAAGCAGTGAAATGGGCCAGAGACGCTAACAAATTATGTGCAGCTTTAAACAAATGTGCATGAAGCAAATCAACACTCAAGTGAGCATACCTTTTCCAATTGTACTTTTTCTTCATTTTCTCTTCCTTTGCAGTGTGTGTTTCAAATGGCAAAACATATTCACATGGTGAATCTTGGCATCCTAATCTCCGGGCCTTCGGAATTGTAGAGTGTGTGTTGTGCACCTGCAACGTCACCAAACAAGAATGTAAGAAAATTCATTGTCCAGAACAATATCCCTGCAAATACCCTCAGAAAGTAGAAGGAAAATGCTGTAAAGTCTGTCCAGGTAAAACAAAAAGTTGATTGCAGACCACCTTCTTGCTGTGCATGTTAAGGGGCTTGGCTCGGGCCCCCTGGTCATGATGAGGTCTGATGAAACCAGCACCAGCTGTGCCCATTGATCCCATCTGTGCTGCAGGGACAGCCAGAGCTGTCCCCTCACTGCTCTTCTGCAGACTTGACTGGGGCACACGGGTTCTCATTGCTTACTGTCTCTCCCTCTAGTATTAGCATGGCTTCTTGACACTCATTTCCACAGAGAGGGGAACAAAAACACGCACAGAAAGTGCACGTGCATGTACAGTGCCCTAGGAAGACTCTCCTCTGCTGCCCCCACTGTGGAGCTCACAGAACATGCAGATCGTCTTAAAGCTCGCAAGATTTGCCTGGAGATACTATCATTCCTGCTTTGCAAAATATACCACAAGCATTCAAAAGTACTGACTACAAAATGATTTGTCCCAATTATATAACTTAATCCTTGATATAAATACTAACTTAACAGAAGCTTAGCATTACCTTTCTGTGCTGCACTAATCATAAAACCTCTGTATCATTACTTAGTAAAATTAATGCCACAACTAATCTGCTGATCTACTGGCTGGTCTGCCAAATAACCAGCCATGTTGCACATGATATAAAGGGCAAAGGAGTATCCTATTGCATTTCATTTCTAATTTGTATGGCCCCTCCTGTTTGTTTGGTGATACACTGGGCAGAAACACTCTGAGGAAATGAGTTGTTCATAGCTGAGCAGACCTGGTCACGAAGGCACATCCCACTTCACCCGCTGGGAGGGAAAGCAGCGCAGGGCTGGTGGGTAGGTGAGCGGCTGGATCCCTCCGGATCCTAGTAAATACTGGGTACCCCCTAGCTTTCATGGGGCTCATTTGAAGATAAGAACAGTCAGCAAAATCTATCTGACTGGCTTGAATGGAAAAAGTATAGTAAAAAGAAAGTTACTGACTTTTTCATGAGATTCCATGTGTCAGTTTTTAAGAAAGTTGAGCCTTTCTACTCAGTCTCTCTTATATGTGTTAAGATGTATTTATTACTAGGTTTTACCTCAAGCTGGAGAACTTGCTAAGTCTGACTTTCTCATTAAGCTGCATCTTATATCTCTCTTTCTTACATTCTTGTCCGATTTCCAGTCACCACCAAAATATTTACGATTTCCATTGTATGGCCCAATACTCGTCCAGGTGGGCAGAGATAAGGGGCACCAGGGCCCGCACACGCCCAGAGCTGGCCCCGTTCTCGTGGGCCTGCTGGCTCGCTGGCTGCTGCCGAGCAAAACACGGGATGTGTCGGTTCTCCCTGCTCCTCGCCTCAGCGAAACACTAACTTGGGTCTCCTCCCTCTGTCCAACCACTGATTTTCATTTAGTTATTTAATTACCTCCGAGTCTTCCACCATTATTTCAGATCTGCTAGAAAAGTGGACAATGGGCTCAAAAATTATGAGAGTACGGATAGATCAATAGCATAGCTATATGCAGCTCATTTCCTTATGAAACTGGGTTATAAAACCATATACTATCTCTCTACCATGCACAGGCATTCAAAACCAAGCAGAGTAGATATGGTTAAAGCTGTAATATGTGTTTTAGGTTTCGTGTTTTTTATTTTTCCTAAACAGAAGAAGTGCCAAGTCAGAGCTTTGACGACAAAGATTTTTTCTGTGGCAAAGAGACATTGCCTGTCTATGAATCCGTTTTCACAGAGGAAGGAGAAACCATCAGGAAAATTGCAGTGGAGACTGAAAAGCCACCTCAAATAGAAATACATGTGTGGACAATTAGAAAAGGTGAGTTAGGCAAGTTCTATCTTTACACAGCACATCGTCCTCCATTAAAATCCCAAGCCTAGATGCTGACCGTGGTCTTTCTGACTGGCACAGCACTATGACAGCCTCTTCCAGCATACTCAAATTTTGCTATACAAAAGCCTTAATAAACCCCCAAATTCTAATTCTGAAAATGTGTGGCCTTCACTGTGAGCAAAAATACAAAGACAGGCAGATAGTCAGAAAAACACATTGTCATTTATCGCTGAGAAGCAGATAGCCAAGGTTTAACCAGCTGTTTGAACGTTCTTATTTAGCACGGATGAAAAAGCTTTCCAGTGAAAACAGCCTTAGTGATGTGTTACTACATCTGTGATGGTCTAAATTATCAGCAAGAAGTATTTCTTGGATGGAAGTGGTAATTTTCAGCAGAATAACTGGTACAGTTAGAAAAAAACTAGAAAACCTTTTAGAAGCCCAAGCACTTCTGCAAGTCCTCAGCAGTTAGTATGACAAAAATACTTTCTCCAGCCCCCTACAAATTTTAGCTACTTTAGGCAGAAAGCATGTAGTTCTCTTAGGAAAAGTGTGTGTAGCGCAAGCCTTTTCCATGTAAACGATACACTTCCAGATTTCTTTTTCAAGCACAAAGCCAAACCCAAACTGTGACCAGAAGAGCAGTCAGAGGCTCTGATGGTTAATAAACGCTCTGTGCGTTTGAGAAATGATGATTTGACAGTGATGTTGTCCGCTGACTCATGACAGGCAAAATGATATCTGACAGCAAAATCATACCGCTTTTCTTCAGGATTTTGGCTTCTGCTCTAATCTTGCTTTCACTCATACTAGGGAAAGGTTTGGCTGTGGTAGAAAAGTGTCAGCTCATTCTCCCCCTGCCAAGAAACTCTCTGCAACCATAAACTCACAGAAGAAAAACACGGAGGTAGCAAACAGAGCCAAAGGGAATAGGCTAAAGATCCAGGTTGTTGGTCAGGATTTCGGAGCACGCTCGGCATGGCAGCAGCTTGGCTCCCCGGCGGCAACGCGGGCCGGGCGCACGCTCCGTGGCCACTCCTGCTAACACGCGCTCCTCCTCTCTCTGCTCAGGGATCCTGCGCCACTTCTACACTGAGAAAATATCCAAGAGCGAATTTGAAGAACTTCCCTACTTCAAGCAGATAACAAGAACAACCCCTAGTAAGTAACATCCTGATCACTTTGGGTTTCTCTTCTCCACATGAGAAGAGAATATTCTCCATTTTACTCCACATACTCAAGCAGATAAATTGATTTTCCTCCTGTACATGCCTTCGGTATTTTGTAGGTATAAATCAAAATCATGAAAATGCAGCAATTTAAAACACAGGCACATGTAAGAGGGGAGCATGCCCATGCCGTGCTGGCCGCCTGTCATTTTGAGAACATACAGGACAGACGGGTCTCTGCTCTCACTGCCATGACTGATGGCAGCAGAGCTGCAGTGCAGCAGCACAATTTGGCTTTGTGTAAGCAACATTTCAAGCAACTATAATTTTTCCAGAAGTTATTCAGTAGAGAAAAATTCAACATGATTAAAGGAGTTCTCCTATATATATGTATGTTATATTTGAAAGAAGACACTCCTATGTTTCTGATTTTTTTAAAGGAGTTGAAATTCATTTGTCACTCTTGACTACATTTCTTTTTTGTATTTCATCCACCTTGGGATAGGACAGTTGATTTGACAGTTTAATTAAAGTATAGCTATTTTTAGCTCCCAGTTCTTTTGCATGACTAGTTGCCATTTTTTATGAGGTTCCAGTTAGGCAGGGAGGTATTTTTCACAGGAATAATCTAGTCTTGAGGATACAGGATTAGCGGGGAGTAGACACCTTCTCATGTAAAAGGTTTCCTGATTTTTTTCCTTTCAGCCTGTCCTAAGCTCCCCAGTCCTTGTCACCTGCACTGTATTATTCTAGTTACCAGAACCACAAGCACGTCTATACACACTACCAACAATGTATAGTAATGGTCATATCCAAGGATCAGAGTCTGTATTTAGCACAGTTAGGCAGAGTTCTCACTGCATGAAACACATAGACTTCCTCCTGATTTCTAAAAACTTTAGTTCACCATCAGATTCCAATTCTCACGTTGCTTTGCCATAAACCAGAGTATCTCACTTCAGAAAATGGCTGAAATGAATAGGGGTCAATTATAGCACGACTGAATTAAAGAGGGAGATAATATTCTGGTCCTAGATTATGCTTTTTAAACAAGTTATTTTGCGTGGACTCTATTACATGATTGTAAGATGCTTCAAATATTTTCCATGGGAGGATTAGACGGTCTCTCTTTACCATTGTGAATCAGTTTGTCCAGAGAGTGCTTGTAAATGACTCCAAAGTTCTCTGTGCCCTTTCTGAGTATCTTTCTCCTTTGTATTTTTGTTTTCAGGCCAGTGGAAAATATTTAGCGAGGGAGAAGCTCAGATCAGCCAAATGTGTGAAAGCAGAGTGTGCAGGACTGAGCTCGAGGATTTGGTAAAGGTTTTGTACCTTGAAAAGTCTGAAAAGGGTCACTGTTAAGGGAGACAGCACTGGAGGGAGAAACACAAGAAAACTTATGAAAACTTGGATCTGCAGCTGGACTGCAGGCTTATTTTGCTTAAGTCAACAGTTGCCCTAAAACCCAAAACTATAATGCAGTAATTATTCACATCATGCACAGCAAATTTGCTGCTTTATGTGTAGTGGTCTGTGTCAACCGTTTAAATATCTCCTCAAAAAGACTAGGAGGCTCTGTATTACTGGTGGGGGAAGGAGAAAGGGAGACTGTAGTTTCTTAGAGTTGCATTTCTTTACAAGTTAAAAACAGAAAACAGAACATTTTTATTATTATTATTTGGCAAGTTATTCAAACTAATGAAAAGAAGGACACCTAATAAATGTGCAGGAGCTACGGAGAGTATTATTTCCTGTGCTGAGTTTATTCCGTTTCTGGTGTTGAAATGACTCATAGATTTTTAGAAGGGGAGGAAAAACACAATGATACAATACTTGTGCTGGAGACATAAAAAACAGATTTAAGCTAACTTGTAAGCAGCCTGCCTTTGGGATGATGTCTTGCAGTTGAGCAAACTGAGTCCATAAACTGAACAGCAGGTGTTAGTGGCAATCACTATATTTTTGTAGCAATTTGAGAAAATGTTCACTTTTAAGTGGTTTTCACTCAGATTCCATCACCCACTTCTCTAAATAAAATGTAACGTGTTAGCTCCCTATCATGGCCCTAAACTTCATTCTTGCGGGCCCCATTAACAGACATGTTGGCTGATATCCTGCCTTATCCAACATGTGGCGGAAGTGGGGAAGTATTCCCAGCACTTCGAAAACTCCTAGCGGGTTAAACCTCCCCACTAATAACTCTTTAAGATTGTGACCTTCCTCTGCTGATGATTTCCAATTTGAATCCAGACTACAGAAGTGCTGCATTTTCTCATGGTGGCCTCTCACTTCTCAAGCAAACTTTAAGGACAAACCTCCCCGTGACAAGTACCGATCGGCTGTAGTGGGCCTTTAGGGCAGGGCAGCTTCGTGCAAGTTGCTTTCCTCCTGAAAAACAAAGCTCAGATAGGCAGTTGGAAGGTTAAATGGAGTATAGTGTGCCCATGGTGTGTTTAAGGAAGGTGGCTCCCATCTCCAGAAAAAGAAGTACAAGGCCATCACTTGGAAAAATGCTATCTCTGAAGAGACACCAAAATCCTGCCACACTGGCTTGTGGCTGCGCTCCTGGATTCATCCCCAAGATGAAGGTGCCTCCTGCCTGCCTTTTCCCTCATTTTCTGCTCTGCAAGCAGGCAGGGATCCTGCTGCTCCAGCCCACGGTGGGAAGCACAGCTCCACGGAACGGTCTGCACCAGGGCTGGGTCCTCCCAGGAGGTGAAACGAACACGGGGACCTGGAGGTCTGTCACTCCGCAGAGGGGCTCCCGGGCCAGGGCTGCCTGCAGTGCTGGAGGCTTGGAGAGAAGGAGCCGTGTAAGGAGGGCAGACATAAGCCTGATGGAAAAGGCAAAGGAAATTTGGAAAACATATAGAAGGTGACCCAGGACTTTCTAACTCTCAATCCTTTGTGATTCTGCCACTAAGTTGTCCCTAGGCCAGGATAGGGAGCAGATAGGGACATTTCCCTCACTGCAGTCTGCTCAGCATGGTCCACTGCATACCAGGAAAACACACTAAAAACAGAGCTCCTCCAGCATGAAGCTGGATTGGCAAGAACAAAACAATCTCTTGATATCACTAGGACATTATAGAAGAAGAAAGACCAAGAAGTGGCATCATGCTATATATATGAAGTCTTAGCTAGCATGCGGCCATTAGAAGCTCTATATCACTTTTCATAAAAAGGAGAGTTAAGTGAATTGTCCCAGCCAGTTTTCCAATAGGAACAATAGCCTTCTGNGGACATTTCCCTCACTGCAGTCTGCTCAGCATGGTCCACTACATACCAGGAAAACACACTAAAAACAGAGCTCCTCCAGCATGAAGCTGGATTGGCAAGAACAAAACAATCTCTTGATATCACTAGGACATTATAGAAGAAGAAAGACCAAGAAGTGGCATCATGCTATATATATGAAGTCTTAGCTAGCATGCGGCCATTAGAAGCTCTAGATCACTTTTCATAAAAAGGAGAGCCTTCTGCCTTCATACATTCAGTCTTGATGTCTAAAAGAGGTGCGGGGTGTCCTAAGCCTTGTCACGGTGCTGTGGGCTGGGTAGCAGTTTCACACCTGAAGTTACTGCAGTGTAATTGGAGGAGACACAGTTTACCCTGAACTGTGGCGTCTTCTGGGTTGATATGTGCTGTAGAAGTACTAGATACTACTATAAATCTTCTAATAACTCATGGCTGAAACTTATCATTCCTCTGGCGAAGACATTGCAAAAGGCGTTTGTAGCAACCCGGTCAGAAACACACAGTGGTCTGGCCCACCTCATGGACAGTCTGTCTGTAGCAATAGATGGTGAACAAAGACTAAGTGGAAAGTGTACAGTGTTTGTAATTTTTTTAAGAAGAAGAAGAAGGTAACTTTTTTTTTTTTTTTTGTGACAGGTCAGGTGGAGTCCAGATTGTGTATTTATTTGTATAATAAACATTCTTTCAGAAAAGGAAAACAAAAAAATCATAATCATCATTTAGTAAATGCAACATTGCGTTTTTACAGTCTCTGGTCACTTAATGCAATAAAATACACAGTGTTATGGTTTTTCATTCCCTTCATGGGATGTGCGTCTGTTACGGTACTTATTTATGTACTTGTTGTATCACTTTGACCTGATTTTATAAATTAATAAACTCTAAAGTTGTTAATAAAACAAGACCTTTTGTGTACAATGTTGGTGCAGTGTGTGCTGCTGCAGTTCTCGTTTGCGGTTCTGCTGCTGCCGCCTGACACAGAAAGCCCAAAGGGGCAACGTGGCTCCCAGGGCTGGGCTCTGTTTAATTCAGTGAGTGAAATGCAAGGCTGCATTTTGGGGCATTCTGATACTGAATTAAGGGAAAATCTGATGCAAAACTTAGAACACCAGACAGAAGGCAAAGTTGGATTTTAGCACTACCCCTATCCTTGATGCTTCAAAAGAGAGCTTAAACCACACCAACTTCAGCAGTGCATGTAAGGCGCCAGTTTATCAAAAACTTAGGTTAAATTCTTAGGTTAAATTCTTAGGTTAGATTCTTAGGTTAAAACAGGTTCTGACTTAAAGTCACTTAAATCCAGGCCTCACAAGCCAGTGGGGTTTGTGCATGGGAGCCCTTGTGCACTCAGTGGAGCTCTATGGTCCTCGCCAGGCAGAATTTAGCTGTTAACAATTAGTTAACTGGTTTATATGCCACTGTGATCAATAGGGCTGGTAATCTCGCTCCTATTTAAATCAGCAGGAAAGACACTAAAACAGGGGCAGTTTCAGCCCAGGATAATAAAAGCTTCCTGTTTAAAGGAACTCAGCATGCACAGGACCAAAATTGAGTCCTGGCTCTTCAGCCAAAATCTGACATTTAAAGTTTGCAGTGAGACATCTGTGTCACCAGCACTTTGGAAGTTCTTTCCTTTTTTTGTTTTTTGAAGACTAAATGATTCAAAAGGATCAGTTAAGAGTTATTATTTCACTTCACATTGAGAGGAGGAGGTTTAAAATCACTACTGATTGCACAGTTTCTCTGCATGAAACTGATTTCTTAACAAAGATGGTAGTTAATTACCTTAGTAAGTGATGAAGGAATCTCACATCAATCCTTCTCTGTTCCTGATCCTTCTCTGTTCCTGTTATTCAATTATGCATTTTGTCCTGCTTGTAAAAGTAATTCAGATTTAGTATTTTCAAAGTTCAGAGTCTCCTGATTACAACAGAAATGTACTTAATACTTGTTGAAATACTTCAATACTTGTTGAAAGAATGGGTTTAATGAGATTTCTACACGCATGTGACTTCACTTTTACATTTTGCTGTTCCATCATCCTAAGCCTCTTGCTACAGCCTTTAAGGTGCATTATTATATACAGAATGATAAAACCTAATTAGGCCATTATGCTTCCACTAAATTATAAGAGATAAAAAGTGGGAGGATACTTGTGGGAGAAAAAGTTTAATTTAGGTAATCATTAACAAAAAACGTGTAAATATAAAAATACCTGAAGTTAATAAGCACTCAAAGTTTACGTTTACTCCATATACCACCCTGTGCTTTAGGAAGGTGTGTGTGTTTTATTGTAATGCTTCAGGTGGGCATGTCACTAAAAGAGCCCATGGTCCAGTTTGTCCAAGGAAAGCTCTTCAGCGATGTTCAGCCCAGCAGGCTGTCCCGGGTGACACTGCTAAGCACTTAGTTTGGTACAAGCACCCGCGTGCAGAGCTGGGATACAGCGTTAATCAGGTTATCAGCTTCTTGGTTATGTCTCAGGAACGTCTCATGCAGAATTTTCCAAGGTTACACTCGCACTCATCCTAGCTAGCCTGAAAGCGGCTAAAGCGATCGCAACTGAGTGATCACACAGACGAACTCCAAGAAGCAGCAGGGAGCTCAAGCTTCACTCTCAAGGGCCATGTCTCTACTTGCAGGACAGTCACATGCAGGAGGAGACAGCAGAGGACCTGCAGTACTGAGATTTTCTGTTCAGAGCTTTGTGTCACCCTTGGGAAATACCAGATTTAATCAGCTTTCACCTACCCAGCATAACTAATCCTGAAAATCAACGCACTAACACACAGATAAGGCATCCAACTAAAAATGACAACATACACTGACAATTGAGTGAACAGCACAGGATATATATTGCCTTCTGTGACTAGATGAAGACCAAGCTAATTGGGGAAATGTTAATGGAGTGAATCTGCTAAACAATAAAGAGATGCTCCCATGAAAAATAAGAAAAAAGGTGTAAAATATTATCTCATGTATGGTTAACAGAGCCTCAGTGATTGTTCAAAGCAGTTCCACAGTAAATCACAGGGAATCAAAGTGCATCAAATCTGAAATTCAGGATATCTCTGGAAATCCTTCATGAAATTATTTTCTGCTATTTCATCCTGCATCGTAGCCACCTTTCTATTTTAACAGGACATCTGGTACAAGAAATGTCTTGCTCTCCACGGGTACACGTGCTAAAGACCCGTTCCTACTCCAGCCTGAGCTCCGCTTCCCCAGGCCTCGCCTGACGGGGAGCTCTTAGTCACCTCAGGGGCTGTTGGCTGGAAGTCACCGGCAGGCAGGGCGTCACGGGCCGTCCCGCTGCAGATGAGCTCTGTCTTGTCCCCGCTGCACCCCGTGCAAGACCTCAGCACTAAATCATCTCTCATTTGTCTCCTCTTTGCCCATCACAGGACAGAGACCATCCCTGCATCCCTGTGACTGTGCAGGCCAAGCAGGCAGGGCTGGGAGTGCAGAGGAGAGGTCTGCTCAGTGCTTTGCCCTTCTGAAATCAGTTTTAAATACCCTCCCATCCTCAGCAGAGAAAAAGTGTGTTAGCCTGAGACTCCTATCTTCATACTTGTTCCACTAGGGAAAAAAGGTCAAAGCGTTTCACAATTCAGATGATGAGTACTTCCAAAATAATTGATAGCACATGAAGTATTTGCGTAATATTGGTGTGTTGTGGTGCCTATTGTGCTATCCATCTGCGATAAAAGCCAAGATTTGCAAGATTTATTGTGGGAGGGGTGGAAGTTGACAAAGTCTGCCCTTACTTCCATTTGTTGATTTCATTTTGTGTTTGAGAAAAGTCTTCATCTTCTGCACTGAGGTTTTGGACCAGTCCACTTCTCGGTAAAGTCTGTCTGCGCCTACACGAGCATCTGAGTGCGCACCCACAGCCCTGCCCTTCTCACGTAGCACCAGCCGACTGTGAGCAAGAATGCAAAGCATCCACAGCAAAAACAAACAACTGCTTTTAACTCGAGAAAGCAGTTTTTAGTGTGGAAACCCTGGAGAGTGGTTCAATAGAATCAGACAAGGTAATGAGCCCCATTTCACTGCCACTCCAAGCGAGAACTCCCACGGTGTCCTCAGCGGACCTCAGCTCGGGAGGCAGAGGAGGTACCTGGTCTGCAACATCTGTGCTGCACGGGGCTGCCAGCGCGGCTGAAGGGCTCTCAAGTGGCACCTCCCGTCACTTGATCTCTCCCCAAAGATCAGTCTGATCCCCTGTAGTTTTATTTCTCCTGTTCATCTTGTGCTTTTTGTTTGTTTCAGGATCACAACACCAAGAAATCATCTGTGTTAAAGCCAAGATAAATTGAAACCGCCTTCTATTTCCACTGCAGCAATCAGCAAAAGTCCCAGTCCCTTAAAGGGAACAGGAGCGAGTTTTGAGCTCTCCACTCTGGTGCCTGTTGATTTTTCAACCTCCTTGTTATACTCTATATGCAAGGCAGGAACAAGTCCCTTCAGAGATAAAGGCTTTGTACAAAGTAAAGCTACAAAAGGGAAGGAAGGGAAGAAGGGAGGGAAGAAAGGAGGAAGGGAGGAAGGAAGGAAGGAAGGGAGAAAGAGAGAGAGAGAGAGAGAGAGAGAGAGAGAGAGAGAGAGAGAGAGAGAGAGAGAGAGAGAGAGAGAGAGAGAGAGAGAGAGAGAGAGAGAGAGAGAGAGAGAGAGAGAGAGAGAGAGAGAGAGAGAGAGAGAGAGAGAGAGAGAGAGAGAGAGAGAGAGAGAGAGAGAGAGAGAGAGAGAGAGAGAGAGAGAGAGAGAGAGAGAGAGAGAGAGAGAGAGAGAGAGAGAGAGAGAGAGAGAGAGAGAGAGAGAGAGAGAGAGAGAGAGAGAGAGAGAGAGAGAGAGAGAAAGAAACATGATAAGAGGAGAGAGATTTGGGAAATGATGTTATTTCTGATTTGATGAGTAAAAAAAGCTGTGGTCTCAACTTGCACCGGTCTGTTCTGGCCAGCGTTAACCCCTCAGCAGGTGTATCAATATTACTTTAAAATTTACTCTATCATCTTAGCTTGTTCGGAGGATCCTATAAACTGCTGCACTGACCTTCACGTCCACCCACCAACCAGCTCCCCTGCCGCGCTGGGACCTGCTTGTCCCAGCTCCTCTCTCCTCTCTCTGGCCCACAGCCAGAATGGGCATGAACCACCTTAGCCTTGGATGTGCTCCAGTTTTAAAGGCATAAATAGGAGTTAAGTGATGCTTAAGGTTTATGTACAGGGGTGTGTTTTTACTCTGCATCCCTAAGTGGGAGAATGCTGATTTTTCCATTAAAATATGTAACTTGAAAGGAATATGGCTTTTCTTTTTGTTCCCTGTGCTAAGGCGCTGTGCAGCATGGCTGGCTGCACGCTGCTAACCTTGCAGCTCATGCAGCTCAGCGCAGGCTGCAGCTGCTCCTAGAAACATGTTTGGTAGGATGTTTGGGAACGACAAAGGCTGGAGAAGCTCAAAGCAAGAAAAGTGCCATTTTTTCACCAGTGAAAACAAGTATTTATAGTTGTGGTTGGACAAATATCTCATAAGCTGAAAGACAACAGTCATCAATTAATCTTCATAAAATTCTTTATAGAATAAGGAAGATTTGATTGTAAAGAATAAGGAAGATTTGACTGTAAACACAGTTGTTTACTTAAGGCAAACTTCTTCTTAGAGGCACATGCACAGCTCCAAATGACGATACATTGCAGAAAGCTGCGCTTTGGGGAGTACCCGAGATCATGGTTTCCATTCGATACTATTAGAAAATATTTCCTTGCTTTGAATGTCTTATTATTTATTCACATAAACTTAGTTTCACAAAACTTTGATTTTTAAATCTCTTTGGAGGGTAGCATCCTTCCAAAAACGGTCCAGTGCCTGCATTAAGAAACACTGTAGGATGCTTACAAGCAGCACTGGTCTCCCACTGATTTTAATTTTATCATTTGTATCTATGTAAAATAGTTGTAAAATTATGCAACCAAATGCTACCAGTAGCTCTTCTCACTCACTTCACACCATGTAAATAACCATAACCAAGTGCTAAACTTTTTTTTTTTTTTTAAAAAGGGTTGTTTGAACTTCAGCAATGCGCTAAATTTCTGGAAATAAAAACCCTGCTGCTATTTTGTTTGAAAGGCTTAGTTTATAAATTACGGATTGTTTTCACAAGGGAGGGGAAAAGAATGGCTTTTTTATGAATTCAAAGAAAACCCAGCCTAGAGTCTTTTCTATTTTGCAACCATAAATAACTGAAAGATTCAATTGATAATAATGGTCAGACCCTTGCTTTTTGTACAGAGACTTAAGAAATTACAACAGCTTTCCCACTAAGTTTTTCTTCTTAATTCAAAGTCAGACAAGTTTTAGAGACCTTTGCTCTGATGAGTCTCCTGCTGATGTGCTGGGCTCTTCCCATGACCTAAGCTTGCAACAAGCTCCCAAGTTCTTTCTAGTCAGCATGTGTTGGGAATTATTTACCCCATCCAAATGATGTCTGTGATGAGATCACTCTTAATAAAGGCAAAGTTATCATAACTACCGTGCTCATGGTGATCACTGCCCACATTAATGCACAGAGAACCTAACAAAAAGTAGTCACTGATAATTTACTTTTCAACCAGGAAGTTAAGAAAACCCTAGAGAAATTAAAGAGAAACTCTGGACAACTGCAGAACTGCATTTGAATACTAAGTGTTGAAAACTGGAGCTCTTCTCTTCTGGTCTCTCTGCCTAGTAGAACATTTCTGAATAGACATTTTATCTTTTTGCCAATGATTAAAATGCTGAAAGGAGCAGTTGCTAGAAGAGTACCTTTAAAATGAAGTTCCAGCAAAAACAGTCATCAGGGTTTGTGAAGATCAGTCTCTTTCCCCACCAGAAGAACATCTGGCCAGATGGAGCAATCAGCACTTAAGTCTGTCCAGAAGGCACAGCGGAAAATAGTAGGAGATATGAGACATTAGCATATTTTAAGTGCAAAGACAAAGGTTTTTCTCATCTTTATATATGCTCTTTTATAAATCACAGTTTTCAGGCCCTTTGCTGGAGGTGTTGCCTCAGTCAGTGAGCATATCTTAAAGCTACTACTCTCTTGGTCTACAACCACATGCAAGCATGTTATCTAATATGCTTTTTACCTCATGTGGACACTTATACTTACCAGTCTCAATAAAGCCAAAGAGCCAGGAAAATACAGCCATCTCCCTTGTAACAAAATAAACCTCCTTTCTATCAAGAGTCTCCTCCCCACCAGCTTCTTCCCTGTCAGATCTATGGACACCCACCTCTTGCATTTACTTTTTGTACCTGCAAAAACTGCAGCAAAGCAAGATTTTGTGACCTTAAGAGCAGAAGAACCAACACCCACTTCCAAGGAATTCTGGGATCTCAGATCTGGGATCTAGGAGAAATTCTTTGCAAAATTCTAGCTGTGTTGCCCTAGATATTGAAAAGGATCCTGACCTATTTCTGTAAAAATATGTGAAAGGCCAGTGTGCTTCTGCCAAAAAACAACTGTTATTTCTACTAATTGCCAGCTGAGAAAGAATCCCAAAATAAAGTGGATGATGAGGCTTGGGAGACCTCAAGATGCTGTGTTTGATGACTGGTTTTTGAAAGTGAATTAAAATGAATCTTTTTTACTTCTTGAATATCGCCTTATAGAGACATGCTTTGGAAATATTTACATTCCTTTTCTCCACTATTAAATCTCATTAACTCCTCCCTCAGAACCCAACACTTTCACTGTCTCAGGAAGAGTGGATATATTTTCAACTACCCTTTGTAGTGTTTGTTTTTAGGGGGTTAATTTTGTTTTGCTCTTTCATTTTGCTGTTCTCTGATCCAAACCCGTACTGTGACCAAGACAAAACCACGGCAGAATTGACTGGAATTGTAAAGTGTCACCAAAACATACAGTTACTGCTTATGTTACTCCTGGCAGATAGAGTTGATCACTCTGTCTTGTATAATGTTCATTTTTCCAAAATGATAACAAATAAAAGAGGGTAAAAACAAGTTTAAGGTAGTGATGGAACTCTTTTATGAAGTGAATAGGTGCTCTCTGTGCCAATACAGTCTGCTTAATCATAGTCTAACATTTAATTATGTATATAGCTAAGGGGACTTGCTTGCATTGGCTTAATTATTCCGCATGATAATATGAACAAAGGGCCTCTGTTAAAGTAATCAACAAAAAATTTTAGCTGGCTGAGTTTCCTCAAATGTTCCAAGACCAATGAAAGATCTGATCATTAAGGATTTACTGCCCGTGAGAGCTATTTTAAACCTGTTCCCTTCATATCACAGCTGGCCCTTTGAGTAGCCTTAATTCTTTTTATCTGAAAGCCCCAGTGAGGCAGAACAAAAGCACGTTGCTCGTTTGGAGGGAGCTGTCTGTGTCATCCGGGCGATGTTCACTAGCCGGAGATGTCTATCTTAATGAGCCTTGGCCAGGAACAGTGCTGCCACTTTCTAACTTTTGTGCAGTTCACAGGACTCCTGATGCAGGGCGCGCTGGATGTGTTAGAATTGTAAATGAGCCCCAGCAACTGGGGCCTCTCCTGCCCGATAATTGACCACGACGGGAGCTATGCAGAGGCAGGCAGAAGGCGAGGGTGCAGAGCACCAGCGCGGCTTCATTATCTTGCAGTGAAAGCAAGTTAGAGAGCTGTGTTTTAAGGGAGTGAAGGTCTGGAGCGTTCACATTGAGGAGGCATGTGTTGCTAATTCCTGCTCGGCCCAATAGAGGCCAAGGATTTTGAATGAACAACCCATTTGAGGGGCTCTGGGGAGCCGATCGGCACAGCCATGGCACGATCCAAGAATATGGTATAGCAGGGAGCCCAAAAATGTTAGCAAATTGTGCAGAAGGTCTATCCCAATTAAAAGGCTGAACAATCTGTCCCTATAGAAATTTCCCATGTGAAATAGTGAAGCTTTGGAAGAAATCTGGCAGCCAATCATCACTACTTAGGAGCATCTCCATGACCCTCCATGAGCTGAAGTCCAAGTACCCTCCGGCCCTCTCTTCTCCACAAGTCTCCCTGTCGGCTCCTGCTTCCCAGCACAGGAAGGTCACACGGAGATGATGCTCCACAAGAGGACATGGCCACATGGC
Organism: Crypturellus undulatus; assembly: GCA_013389825.1. NCBI lineage: Eukaryota > Metazoa > Chordata > Aves > Tinamiformes > Tinamidae > Crypturellus > Crypturellus undulatus. Next base: position 53,320 of record VWPW01024176.1, on the reverse strand, counting down.
ATCACGAGAGAGCACTCTCCCGGGCAAGTGAGAAGGGCAGGGATGGAGTCGCCAGCTGCCACGAGGGAGAGAGTTCACATTTACATTATCTTTATGTTGAGTTTTTCCAAATATTCATTTTCGCAACAACAAAAAAGGAATCTTTCTACTCTTTTCCCTGGCAAAACACACCCTTCTCCAAACACCTTCTTTACGAAGTTGATCATATCAGCACAGAGGCAGTGATGACAGATGATCATTTTGAGTAAGCTTGTGTCAGAAAGAAAAAGCTGCAAGGGAGAAATACAGTGTCACACCGTGTCACCCTATCTTGCTATGCAGGAAGGTGCCTCTGGGTGACAGCTAAATCGATTACACCATTAAACAAGGTAATAATAAATATGTATTTTTCAATTCACCCTGGTTAATAGAATCAAAGCCATGCTATTCGTAGGATCTTATTTCCTTCATCCACATTCTCTACTACCTCATCTGCATTTTTCTCATTATTTTCTCCTTCCACAAATCCAATTAGTTTTGGCCACCAGCTCAAAAATCCTAGAGGCTACTGGAAAACAGTGGGGTTTTTCTGTCATCTTATAGGCAAGAACACAAGCCTGAAAAATAAAAGAAGAAAAGGAGCCAAAACAAAGCCTGAACTCCCTACACTGCACCTGTGGTTATAGAGCTGCATGTTTGTGAGAGGTTACTCCGTTCTCCTCAGATCAGCCCTTCTGATATACAGAGCTTCACTATTGACAGCAGATGACAAGAAAGGAAGGAGTTAGGGGGGAAAAAGAGAGATTTGGATGCTTGAAGGAACGGCAAACAAGAGGAAAGGATCTATAGTGGAACCGAAAGGGTGAAGAAACCACCCTACCAGTCTTCCCTCATCTCTTGCTGACCAAAAGTCAATCGACTTCAGAAATTCCTGAGCAGTTCCCTGTTCAGCACTTCATGGTTTGCCTGCACGCAAGCCCTTCTGCTGTGGTCTTGGCTCCCATCTTTGGCATATTTCCTCTATAGGGAGAAGCTTATTTCCAGACATACTTCCCCCACCGCAACCATTCAAATGGACCATGAAACATTCCCCCAGCCACATGCCTGGTCCTAAGACAAAAATGGTTCCCCTACATGGTTCACAAATGTCGATATATACAGCAGTAGTGGCATGAACCCCTTGGGACATAGCAACATTCCTTAACAAATACATGTTTCTTATCCTTTTTTTTTTTGACCCACAATAAACCGGAAAAAAGCATCTCTGTGAGTGTGAAAATGCTGCAACAGTAGAACACCTAGAGTGTTAAAAATAGATTAGAAACTTATGCGAATGAGATAATCATTAAAACCTTAATAATTTCATTTCTTTATTTTTAGTCATATTTCTTGTTCCCAGAGCTAATTTTACAATGGGACAACAAGCAAGAGGGAAATCAGAAGCGCTTTCTGGCAAGATGCACTTTGAGCACTCTGCCCTTGTTCTCCACACACACAAATCTAGCAAGACACAAACAACAAACCAGGCATTAAATCCTGCCAAAAAAAGAAAAAGAAGAAAAGGAAAAAAAAAAAAGAAATTGGCTTTCACCAGTGGCTTCTCCCCTTCTCCCCACCCTGAAAAAACATCCTTTTCTTTCTCAAATCAAGAAAAAAGGTCATGACAGATTTCATCAAATTTGGAAAATTTTCAGCACTCTCCAACGGCAAAAACAGAAGTGAGCTGGGAGCTGGAAGTCTGTCAACGAGGCACGGGGAGCCCTGCGCTCTGAGGGAGTCATGCTTCCTTTTATTTAATTTCTGTATTATTTCTATCTTACCTAGCTTAGAAAACAATTTATATACAAAGGTGAACAGACCTAAATTTATGCCTAAAACTATCCTCTTCCCGACTTTGCTTCCTTTTCCAGTCATCTCTGTTTATTTTGCATGAAGAAAAACCAGAGGATGGATGTGAAAGAAGAGGAGGGGAAGGAGTGGGTCAGTGTGCTCTGAAAGCATCTTCTAATGGAAATGCTCTTCAGCCTCCTTTGCGTCCAAAGCTTACATTTAAATGTGCAGCACCCAGGAGAATTACCACCTTTCTGCTGGATTTTCCTAAGTCCTTGCTAGGTTTTTTGTGGCATCCAACTGGAATCAGTTAAAAAAGCACTAATGTTTATGTCTGTAACGAGAAAAGGCTGTAAAATTAGGTGCCAAAAATTACTCATCCTTCAATCAGAATAGTTTATTAACCATTAGGCAGAGTCGAGGTCAACATCCTTTCTAGCAAAATCAGTACTGAGGGCTCCAGAGAGCCCCCACAACGACCCCGCTACCTGGATACACCCAGGCAGCTGGATTCACCACTGCCAGGAGCAGGGAGATGCTACCGATGAGGAGGAGGCTGGCCCAAGGACGGTCACGGCCACCCCATCCCCGCAACAACCCAGCGCAGGGGCAGACGGGGCTAGCACAGAGTTGCTAGAGGTTTTGACCTACACTTCCAAACAGGCTTCAGATTTGGTGTGTGCAGCTTGTGAGTCAAACTGGCAAAACCTCGGAACATTTTGTCTAAAAATGAATCTTTCTCCACTATCTCAAATTAGACACCCAAATAATTAATTATCGTCACCACCACAACTACTCAACTTGCCATTTTCACTAGTAGCAGCTTTTGCGGGGACCATTTAATTCCTCTGTTTCATCTAGCACTGAGGCTTGTAAACTCCTTTGAGGATACCTACCAGGAATTCATCAGCATGAAGGATATATACTGGGAAGATCATAATCAAGTCAATCAAGGGGAGAAATTCAAAAGCTCTGCCACTAAAGGAATCAAACATAAAAGCCTCCCTGGGGGGAAGAGGTTTATGTACCATGCCTGGCCTATGTTAAGAAAATTACAACTCGTTTCACAACATAAAAGAGCCAAAGTGTCAAGTCACTAAAAACAGTTTCCAGTACAGATGCCTTTTCCAGACTGGTTTATGAGGGAAATACAGATTTATAATACATTTTAAAAAAACACAACTGACAAAAACATAACTAAGGAACATATATAGGGGAGACAGCACAGAACATAAATTAAACAAAGGCAATTTAAAAGCAATTAAGCAGCCATCCATGCTGCTATAACTAGGAATACTTCTGTTTATACACACTGCAAACATCTTTTGTCAAAGTAAATGTTTGCAAAGCAGACACCTCTAAGGAAGCTGGTCTAACAGGAGGTTTGAGGTTTGATCTTATTCCTGCACAGAGTCCACGCAGACAGAATGGGAGCGAAGCCTGGGAAAGGGCGTCCAGGCTGCTGCCAAGGTGCCAGTGGATGGAAAAGGTACTTGGGTTCATTGCTCTCTAGTTTGCTTGAAATCAGCGCTCCTCTCATCCTCTGGTTTCGTCATTATTTCAAAAGTCCGCACTTTTAAGGTGAAACTTATGTTTCAAGGAAAATACTCAAGAGTAGAATGGAAGGAAATAAGGCTTCTGCAGAAGGATGCCATGGGGCCATGCAGAAAGGGTGAACAGGATGGGAACTGGTTACTACAAGGTACTGGTCACAAAACAAAGTATTTTCTTTTGCATGCAAAGACAATCTACCAAGTCCTTTCCAAACTTGGCCTTTGAAACTGTCTCAATAGAAATGAAATGGAATATTTAGCTGAATACAAAAATGGAGCTGTCCATATCTGAGAAAGTAAGACAACCTCTAATTTTTGCTAGCATTATTTGTAGAAATAAAGCTAAATAACTGGTAACTGTTTTGCTGCCTCCAAAAAGAGCTATAAAGACACTGGTGGACATTTTTCAATGATCCCTTAGGGTATGAATGTCTAATCCCTATTTAAATTAACAGAAACTGGCTCCTCAAATCCTGTCAATGGCTTTGAAGAATCAACTGTGTGGGGCAGAGGTAGTATCAAAGGGGAGGCATGAGTTCTCTGGCTAACTGTAACACATAACAGTTATTTATTTGCTTGCGTGTTTCTTTGAATGAAAAAGAAATGGGAGGGAGAAGACAGATTAATAGTAATAACATCAATAGTAGTAATAATAATAATAACAATAGTAATAGTAATAATAACAAATGATTTTGAGCTAAAAACACAGAGAAATTTTCTTAGTGGACTTTAAAGACTCATATAGTAATTCAGATCTTTTCTGGCATGATGATACTATCTAGCAAATCATTTGGGCTGTAGTAGTGTTACTTATTTTTAAGTTTTCCAATTTCCTTATTTTACTATCTAAAATTAAAGGAAAGCTTGCAGATACCCAGTAAGAAAGAGTAAATTATTTGAAATGTCATCAGTATAGACTGTGAGAGCTTTTAGCCATTCAATTAATTGTTTTGGCAGGAATACTAATAATCCCAAATACATCAATCCAGTTTCATCAACTGGATTTATAAGCATTTTTAATTAAAAAATGGTCCTTTCCTTAATACCATATATGCTTATTAATCACTATTCTTACTGAGTATTTGTGTTATCCAATAAAACTTAAAGGCACCTATTTCAAAATGGATAAAAAGAAAACATGTCATGAGGAACATGAATCTCTAGAACTCATAAGCACAGGAGATATACGAGAAAGTGCTTAATTTAACCTATCCTAGTTATCCTATTTATGTGAAACAGAAAGGCTTCTAACCTCTTAATGACAACGGTCCTTGGTCCCATTTTGCAGACAGGGAACCTGAGGCTCAGGGAGATAACGCAACTTGCCCCGGGCTGGCAGCAGGGGTGAGAACGGGCCCTCGTCCGCCCTGGGGCACAGGATGCTCTTCCCCGGAGACTCACGTGAACAAAATACCAAAGGGACTGCTCTGAGAAATGGGGATGTGCAAAATGCTCCTCCTTTAGCCCTTGCTGGGGTTCAGAGATGCTGCTTGTTGACATATATAGACATATATGCAAGTAGCAACTGGAGTTTGGGCAGGATTCAGTTTCCTCTTCTATTAAACAGCGCCTGCCGTCACGGGCAACACACGCTTCGTAGGAGCTTTTCTCTGCTCTAGGGCTTAAGAGCTTCATTTGCACAAAGCAAAATGAGATCAAACCCATTGCCAGGTGCCAGATAGGGGCGAAAGTCGCCCCAAACACCTGAGTAACGTCGAGCAGTGGCACAAGTAAATCAAGGCTCCTGAAGCACCCAGGGGAGCTCACCCGCGACAGGCACTTTCACACAGAAGGCAGCTATAAACTGAGTGTGGCCTGCAAACCCATCAGCCCCCTGCCTCTAGCTAATGAGATCCTTTTCTTTATTACGTTTTTATGGACTTATAAAGGCAGCCTAGGATGGATTATATGGGCCGCCTGTCTGCCCCGTCCATGTGTCGCTTTGCCCTTGGTACTCACCTGCAGACCAGGGCAGAGGGGCTGGAGCGGTGGGACTGCAGAGGCCATTGAGAGGTTTTTAGAAAATTAACAAAATAACAAGAAGGCATGTGTAAGCTTCCTCCTCCCCTGGCCCCCCAACACCCCCAAATCCAAATTCCAACAGGACCAGTTTGTAAAAAACGTCTGTAAGTCTCCATGAGGCAACAGGAACACTTGCCTGCAGCGCCAAGCAGACCTGGGCGGCCTGTGTGCGAGTCTCGTGCGAACGTCAGGCCTAATTTGTGTTCAAAGCACAGGCAATTTCTCAGAACTCCAAATGTAACATAATTACTTAAAAAAACAAGTTATCCCTGCTTGGGTAGGATTATATGATTATTTCAAAGTTCTAGTATAATGACTTCACTTAAAATGCATTATACAAACGACATTTTTGGAGCCATTTTCCCCAGCCAAAGCTTTTCTCCTCACGTAACTCATTTTTGTGATTCTTTATTTTGTCAGCGTTGCTGTAAACACCGCGCTGCCCATGGCAGGGCAGGGGTAGAAGAGCTTGTGTAAGGAAACCTGTCATCGTTACCTCCACCAGCTGCATAAGGATTCTGAGAAACTGCCCAAAAGGGTCACCATAAAGCAACACTCCTTTAAAGTTTTAATCCCTATTAAAGGAAATTATCTGGACTCTCTCCAGAAGCATTTCTGGGGGGAGAAGGGGGCAAAAGCTTCCGCAGAAGATCAAATGTTGTTGATTATAAATTCATTACCAGCATAGCTGCTAACTTCAGTAAATTAACAAGGAACTTTTATTACATCCAATCAAGCTCTTGTTAAAGATAACAAGTTCTTTTCATTTCTTGTATTTAGGTAACAGTCACTTTTCTGGAACTCATCAAAGCTGGTTGTGAGTCCATGTCAAAGTACCACTCTCTCTTTCAGCAGCTTTAAAAAAATTAATGAAACCTTAAGATGAGAGGGAAAAAGCACTGATTATGTTAAAATATCCCCAGATAAAAGATTGGGAATTGTAGAGAAATCTGCCATCGTATCAGCAAAGAGAGTGATATTCCACAGCAGCAGCTCCTAAAGAGCTCCATTTTTCATGCTTGTTTTTTATTGTTCTGTTTGTACCAAAAAAGCTTAGCTAAACATCCTCTTTATGAAATCTGAGAGGGTAACAAACATTCATTATGGTTTCCCTTCAGAGTAGGCTTGCACTCAAATATTAATTGCTAAAAAGCTATTTTACATAATCAGCTTAACCATATGATTATGTTAAGAATCTTTTGCTTTATCAAATAATCAAAAGTGAGAGGGAAGAATAATTTGCTTTGAAGCTTCTCACTAATAACACATTTTACAGCAAGTCAAGGATTTTCTGAAAAATAACTACTTCAAAAGCAAATATCTTGGGGAAAGGCTATTGCAGTGAGATCCCTCTCTTACATGTCATAATCCAAACACACAGTTTTCATCCATTTCATTTGTCTGCTGTCCAAGTTTACTAGTGATGAAAGAAATCTTTCTGGAAAACACTTAAGAAAGTTCCAAAGCCCCCAGAAATCAATGTCTAGACTGGATTAGCCTAATATGAGATGTTTCAGAATAAACTTGTAATTGTCCCTATAACAAAGTACAATAAAATCATGAACAATTGATGAGATTCATCACTTCATAAAAGCCAATGCAGAACAGTTTTTTCCAGTCCTACTCCTTTAGTAGCACTAAAAGAAAAGTTTAATGGACAGGAATAAATGTCTGTTTACATATGTCAAAAGGAAAAGCTTCCTATATACAGTAAGATATTTGCCCAAAACTTGTTTTTTTTTTTCTACAGTCCTTCAGTAGCTTATTCCTGAGCCCATTTGGAGCCTTTGTTCTGATCGGCTCTTGGAGCAGGAGCGTTTACGAGAGCGCAGCTCGGTTGTTTATCCCTTCTCTACGTCTGTTGGCCAGCGCGAAACACTCATGCACAGGGAAGCTGAACACGAGGATGGGTCATTTCTCCTCCTCTCAGTAGGATACGAGTTGTATCTGGGCAGCCTTCCACTAACTGTTGTCCCAGCATAGAAGTGTTTGAAAATCCTCTGTAGAGGCACAGTCCAAAAGCCAAGAGGTGAAGCTGAGAGAGCAGCCACCTGCAGCCTTTTTATATCTGCATAATATCAAATACGTTCAGCTTAAAATGTTCTTGGACAGCTCTAGCATCCTGTAATTATCATGTAATGCATCCCTCCTCCCTGAAGCAGTCTAAGGTTCGCTGGCTCTGGTTTGATAAAAATGGCCCCTGTTAGTAAGACGAATATTATGTAACGTGCTGACAGACAGCGAGTCTCCAGAGCAGCCCTGCAGATGCCTGACTTAGCTCCGGAGCTTCGACGCTCAGTGCGGTCACTGGCTTTCCCTGGAGCCTGCAGTGAGAGGTGGCTCCACATCCTCGGTGCCCACAGGCGCTGAGGGAACTGAGCCGCAGCGTCCTGGTACTTCTGCAGTCCAGCAAGTAGTGCCCTTCCTGTCCGAGGATGCACGGTCACAGGGTGATCCGGGAAGCATGAAAAAAGGAAAAAGGCTAGCCTAGGAAAAGTCAAAGAAGCTGAAAATGGGTTGTCCAAAAAATGGGAAGGAAAAATGATGGAAGGAGAACCATAAAGAAGGGAGACAAGTGGACTAAGTTTGCTACAAAACTGTCTTTAAGGATGGGAAGGTATATTTGACCTGTGCACCAGAAAGCACCACAAATTTGGTTTTACTCTTTCTTATTGTGTTTAAACAAATCTGCCATCATGATGGCACATGTGTGCAACACCAAGAAAATTCAGTCATCTTTGCCTTTAAAAGCAAAGACTCTTGCTAGAGCACAAGTCCAGGCTGACCACGCTCCTTGGATTGGGGACTGTCTGTCTTGTGTCAAGCAAACGTTGGGAAGACAAAACTGCCAGTTAGCACCTGAACAACGCATTGGCAGCATGCACAAATACAGAATCAATAGCAAAATACCGTGCATCTTTCCAGCCACTGACCCAATAAATACAACAGGTAGCCTGGCTTTCTTTTTTTAAAAGTTAAAATGTAACTAACTGAACCATCTATGAGCAGAAAGGATGAACTGATTACATTGATTACTTATATAACAAGGCCCATAAACAAATTTCCTGAGAGCCATGGATTTAGTGGTGACATGGGATATATAAATATTCTAAACCTTGAAACAAGTCAGAAGCAACATTTTCTGCGTTTCGGTTCATCACTTATTCAAATTCTGATTGAATCCTCTGCTTTTTTTTCTCCTTCATTTGCTTGTTTAGTTTTCAAACTCACCTTTCATCCCATAAAATTCATTGGCCAAATTAATCACTGTTATCTGCTTTAAGAATCATCTCACAATTAACCAAATAGGAAAAAAAAACAGGTTGTTTCCAATTCCCCAAAACCCAATTCTCATCCATCCACTCCCACATCTGCAGATGGTAAGCCGAGGCTCTTTATCGATATCAGTTCTGTTAGTTTTGGATATCTACATACAATCCTTTTTTGATCTATACTGATATTATTTGTATGGCCTAGTCCTGTGTGCTTTGCTCAGGCAGAACTGACCGGCAAGTCAAGGGAACTTAGTGCTCAGTTAAATGCTAAAGGGAAGCAGCCCTTATGTGGGTCGGGGCTGCGGTGCACTGGAAGGATCTCAGGTTCAGGAAGGTGATCTCGGGCTCCAAGTCAGCCCGGCTTCAATAAAGCAAGTCCTGGCAGGAAGACATGAGGAGACCTTTTGCGGAGCCAGCACAACCGGCTACATTCTGTCCAGGTCTGAGCTCCTTTCCGAAGAGACAGAATTAAGGGATCATGAAGTATGAGGGAGGTTATAGCCAGGCTCAAGCATTTAAGAGTATGTCAGCTTCTCCTGTCCTAAAGGATGAGCCGAATCAAAACACAACCTTTTTTAATCGACCAGTGCTTGGGTTTTTGAGTTACTGGCTACTGAGCTTTATGTTTTGAGGTTTGTGCTTCTGAGCCTTTTTTTTTTTCAAAACAAAAGGTCTAAAATTTGTCTTGAACGTTAAAATGTGTTTTATTCTAGCAATTGAGATTTTAAGAGAAAACAAAATTTGTATTTACCAACATCCTGTCTGCAAGGCCATTTTAATGTTGCTTTACCCAAGTTATTTTCCTAATAGATAAGAAAGGGGAAGCGACTGCTGTTGGTGTAGCCAGTTTCAGATGAAGCTCCCTCCAGGAACATCCTGATGAGGAATCCTGCTGAAAGCACTCCAGACTGAACAGGATAGAGGGAAATTTGGGTTTCTGTGATAGAAGAGTGGAGACCATGTTCATTCAGCGACAGTTGAGCACATGATATTTCATCAGTTGACAGTTATTCCCCGAACAAGCAATGAAAATGCAGCTGTTCGTTAGGAGGATGATAAACTTTTCTTACATAAGTAAGGTGTGTCCTGATCAAACACAAGGGTCATTTCTGGAGCAAAACGAGCCCATGAATAAACACTGGGCATGAGATTTCCTATATAGTTTGATCATCTGCAACCAAGAGGCATGACTTGAGGCGAAAGTAACAATAAACTTTTGAAAACTGAAAACATGATTTGAAGAAAAAGGTCCAGACCAGCATTACATAAAATTTAGTTAGCTAAGACATCAGAAATTTCTTGGAGCTTTTCTTCTCCAAAATAAACATCAATCGAAAAAATATGCAGTTTCATAAACAAGTATTTATTCAGTTTAAAAAAAATCACGGGGAAGAAGTAAGGGCCAGATTCCCATTTTCACAAAGACTCCTTATATTGCAGTAGCAGATCAGAGTTCTTCAAAACTGTCAGCTGTATTCGCTCCTAGTATAAAGTCAGTTTTCATAATTACAATATTTAAAATGACCTTTGTGCCAATACAGAGTGTCTGTATTGTGCAGGTGCTCCGTTGTTTGTTCCGTAAAATACTGGCAAACTGTTTGCTGTGATAGCTCGCATCAGCCGATAGCCTGCATCACTGCCGCGTTGCCACGCTCTGCTCGCGGGAGGAGTCTCGGGCAGGGGAGAGGCAGTTCTGGGCTGTCAGCGTGACAGGAGACAACACGAGTGGCCACGATACAGGGGGAATTTCACAAACCTGGTGGTCAGGCAGGGTTTCCTGCCTATGGATAGATGAGACTGTTCTCCAAAGGCCTCTGCTTTATCCACCAGAAGGTCCTTTCCAGTCAGCTCCTTCACTGCAAGGACATGTGCATTTGGAGCTCTTCAAAATTCAGTTCTATTCTGTAATTCAATCTGACCAATGTACTGGTAAAAGTTTCTGGCTTGGACTACTAGTGTTGCATTCCATTGCAAAGGAGACAAGGAAGATTGTTTTCCCTTTTCCAATTCCACAAAGAACAAGAACTAAACATGTAGTTATTGAACAGACTGGGACTCAGAAATAAACACAGTTGGAAGTGGTATGTTCTAGTTGCTACAGTAAAAGGGAACACAAAACTGTCCTCAGAAGATAGGAGTAGCTGTTCATTAAGTAAGGGAAAGGCCTTGTCCAAAGATTGCACTGGTGGAGTTAAAGCCGTATGATCTCTCCAGCGGTGTTACAATTTCACAGGCACCCATGAAATGGGGGTGACTGCTATCCCCAGGGCATAACCTACCTCTACTCCAGTAACTGCAGCTAGGCTATTAGTAAGCATTTCTATGTAACTTGAATAAAATACGATTCAATCATCTGACCAAGCCATCCATCCCTCAAAAAAACGTTTACTTCAGTGTTCACTCCATTCCTTGCCAAGTATCAATACACAGGAAAATTGCTCAAATTATTATAATACATAAACCTAGCTTATTCAGACATGTTATCTCCTTGGGGATCTAGCTTGCCAAGGTCAGCCTGACAGTTTATAAATAAAGGTTTTTTTCCCCGAAGACAGAGATCATATTATGAATTATTAAAACTAAGAGAAAAAAAAGTGCACAACTGATTATTAGTTTTTCATTGTTAGACTCTACTGCGCATCCCATTCATCACTGAACCCAGAGGGATATGTGAAAAGGATGTTCTTGATGGCAGAAGGGATGTCTATCAGGGAACGGAGAGCAGATAATGTCACTGCATCAATCAAAAAATGACAGGCTGATGCCAGGAAAATGGTTGGTTAAGGAGAACCACGAGCTCATAGCTTGCAAGGTTTCATCCACAACAGTCATTTCTCAAAGTCTCTTTTTCTAATCCCTGGGATTTACTATAAAAGTTCACTCCAGTGCTGAATACAGTGTAATAGTCAGTGGTCAGTGACAACCTTTGCCTCCAAAATCACGAGTTGTCCTGCTCAAACACCTGCAGGTAGTTGAACGACTACTTATTTTCCTTCTTTTTCAGGGTTTCTAGATTGAAAACAACTCTGTGACATTTAACACTCCAACAGGAATTGTGACAAAACAGGATTTTTTAGGCTGAAGATGCAAATGACAGTCAAAAAGTGCATGAGCATGCACTTCGCAGGCCCTCTGCAGAAGAGTGTATGTCTCTCCCTTGCGTACAGCCCCTATCCTACCAATCTCCTCCGGCAAAAATCGCGAGGCCTACGGAAATCTTTAGTGAGTTAATTCCTCCTTTCACAAAACCTAATCCAGGAAACAGTCGTATGCCTCAACTTCTGCCCAGCGAGATAGTTTAATGCTCGGCTCTCACACAGATTTGAAGAAATGGATACTGTTCTTGGATAAATACTGCGGACTCTGGGCACAAGCAAACATACACAAACATACAGCACACACAATGTACAAGGCATCTATCCGAGTTAAAAGCAAATGGAAATATCCTCTGGGAAAGGTGTCTTACTGCAAATAAAAACTGGGACATAAAAGCACACTAAAGTGATTAACCTGGCTATATTTCTTTGTCTCTATTACACCTCTGTAAGTTGACACATGGCTACAAAATTTGGCCAGTGGCCTCCAGGGGACACATGGACAAAGTTATATGATAGTTACTTTATGTTAAATGTTGCAGAGTAGAAGTATATAGGAACTATATAGTACATAGGAAGCAGCTTCACCCAAAAGTCCACACGCACATATACCCACAGGGTCCACTCTTATTCTGGAGTATATTCCTTAGGCATCATCTCCTTCACATTAATTAAGAATAAATTCTCTCGTATTAAGTTCACAAAAAAAAAAAGTCAGCCCCCGGCGTCATACGCTGGCCACAGTTTATTTTGCAGGTATTTCAGCTGGAGATATTCTTTAGGTGTCCCCACAGGGGCACTGGAACCCAACCTCAGTCAGGTCAAGCACTTTCACTGTTGGGTGCTCTATAAAAGCTGACTGTTGCAAAGGCCCATTCCTTCCCCCTTCACAGGGAATGGATCCTCTGAGGAAATGAGAGTATTAGCTGTGATAGAGCTACTCTTTTCTTGAAATTCTTTCACAAAGAGATCACTGCTCCTGGGACTCACAGGCCCACATATTATTCACAGACCACACACTGGGAGGAGATGCACTGACCTCAGGTCTGTTACAGCATAATTTGTGTTACTCCACCCAGGATCTGCATCGCCCACTTGGATGCAGTTTCAGGAGTTATCAGGAGCAGCCTGCATCACAAGCCACAAAGTGGGCTGATTCTCTTCTGGAAGTCTAAACAGTGTTCAAAGAGAGGCCAAAACATGCTTTTTCTTTTAATTTATATTACAGATTCCCTTTATTATTCTGTGGAAATGAGACAGTTCTCATCTCTTCTGGACAGTGATCTATCGTTTAGAGGAATCACACAGAAACCCCTTTGGAAGGTAGTGGCCTCCTGCACTCTACAAGGCAGATGCGAGGCTCGGGGAGCATCATTTCCTTAGCCAACCTCCCAGGGCTCTTTGGGGTCTTTTGGACAGCTGAAGCAGCACAAAGCAAGGGAGAAATTACTAAGGGTTCCCTTGACACAGAGGAACCTTTGGGTGGATGACGGGGTAACCTGCATTGCACAGCATTTGTGTGTCCTCTCTGGAAGGGCCCTGTCACGGCTAATGAATTGGAGCAGCTGTGATAGTGCAGGAAACTCGTGTCCAGCAGAATGAGTGGCTGCAGCTCAAGCCTGGTGTTGCTCAGAACTAGAATAAAGCCAAAATTTTATCAAGAATGAGGCAACACAGAGGCCTGGGTTCCAGGTTCCCTCTTTTCTCTCCTGTCATACTGAATGTGAATCCAGTTTTTGTTTTTTAATTTCTCAATCTTTTTACATGCAAGTCCTTTCAAGTGTCCACAGGGCAAAGGGCAGAAGTAGCCAAGAGGATTAATGGTTTCACCACAGTTGACTGGTGTTAAAGCCAGGGCAGATGTGGGGTTTAATTAGAAGCACACACATAAACCCAGGAGTATTAATGCAGGAATGACGGTATGAATACGGGCCTCTTGCAAAAACGGATACCTTTTGCATTTACCTGTGTTTTCAAGGGTAAGGGACTTCAGCAAAACTCTATCCAGGAACTCTTGGAAGACAGAAGACAAAGCACATACATGTCTATAAAGCAGGAAAGGACACTAAGAATGTAAACCATAAAGAATGGAAATAACCACATAGATCAAATTACTCAGCACCAAAACAGATCAGTAAAGTTTTCCATTACCTTTCACAGAACAGAGTTCTCCTACTCCGAGCAAGGCCCCAGCTGCTCCTTTGTCCTTCCTTGGTCACTGATGTTGCTGCATGTCCTGTGAACTCCCACAGAACTGACCTGTACAGCCAGAATATCCCAGCCCTTCAGCAACTCAAATACCCAGTTTGGGATCGAGCCTTGCTAGAAATAGCAGGGAGCAGGAAATCATGAACATCGAGTTTACTCAATTAATTGTTACTCGAGTCCACTGGGTGAGATGTGGAAGCTCCCTGCGAGGCAGGAGACGAGCACACTCGTGGCAGTGCCAGACAGGTCGGCACTGCCTCCCCCCTTCGCAGCTCCAGCTGTTCCCTGACAACCTCTAGGCTACCATGGAAGTCACTTTCTGCAACCCAAAACATCTTTGAGACCTCCTGTGCATAAGTATATGCCCAGGTACTCCAGAGAGAACAACTTTTGGCCATTAGCAGTATCCACAGAGGAGTGTTCATAGAATCATAGAACGCCTAAGGTTGGAAGGGACCTCTAGAGGTCATCTAGTGCAACCCCCCTGCACACGCAGGGCCACCTAGAGCACGTGGTACAGGGCTGCATCCAAGCGGGTCTTGAAGATCTCCAGAGAAGGAGACTCCACAACCTCTGAGACTGAAAAAATGCTAGCAGAGCTGAAACACCTCTGCTATTCCATACACTGCCATGTTTGTGTGTATAAGAATCCATGGGGAGAAGTGCACAAGAATCGGCAATCAAAAAAAAAGAAAAAGAAGATGGCGGAGATACCATGCAAAGGACCTATCCAATCTCTAGGTAAAAATGCCTCATTTCTAAATCCATCCTGGAGTCATTAAAATAACTCTACATACATGGAGACAAAATGGTCTTCAGCAGAGGGGTGAGGGCAGCCTGGAGTCTGGGCTTCTGCTCTGGCTGCTGCCAGTGACGTGGTGACAGGTCTCTTCTGCCCCAGCTCAGCAGACAAGATGCTCAGGGAATGGCCGAAGTAGCAGCATAGAATAAGAATCAGAGCAGCAAGAGGAGAAACAACTACTAAGAGCTGAAATATTAGCTATTTTGATTTTCATCTCTCACTACTTAAATCCTACATAGGCACATTAATGTGTGGCCTGATTTCCAGAACTGTTGAGTATTCAGCAGTTCTCACTGACTTCTGTGGAAACTGCTACATAAAAAGCTAGCTCACTATGTAAAAATCTACCCATTTGAAGAGACTAAATATGTATGTGAGTAGCTAAAGTTGAGCCACCATTCTTTACAAGTATGTCCTGATATGTTGGTTTACATGCAACGACAGCTGGGGATGGTACAAGGCTGCTCAGCGAAGTGAGGCAGGATTACAACACAAAGCCAGTATCATTGGCATAAGCCAAAGCCAAGGTTGGTAACCTTTAATGCAGAGGCTGTGCCGAGCGAAGGGATATTAAAGGGGGAAAGCTGCAGGAATAACCGAGCGATTGTCTTTGCTGGATGATCTGCAACCAGTTCGGGATGGCGGAGCAGAGGAAAATGAACATTAAAGGAGAGGGGATGGGAGCGGGGAGAAAAACAGAAGATAAAGCATTCCTTTGACAGACTGATAGGCTGGAATAATTCGGTATAACAACATTCTGGGATTCCTGACAAACCCTCAGGGCTGCAAGTTTGACAGTTTTGTCCCTTGTCCTCATAACTGACTGGAGGCAAACTGCCAGACTGGGGATTACTCCTCCAGAAGGCTGTAGGGTGCAAACCCCAGGACAGGACACTGAATAGCTCAGTTCTGTGGCATCTGCCTCTAGTGACTGTTAAAAAAAAAAAAAAAAATACAAAAACAGCTTTCAAAGAGCCTTTACAGTGAGTGGAGTGACACTTTGGCAAAGGAAGATAGTCAGAGACTCCCCATCCCACCCCAGACTGTTTCACTGAGCCACTGAAACATCCTGGATCTACCTTTTTATCCCAGACTGAGGTCAGATTTGACACAGCTATAACAGAGTAAATCTGGACTGTGGGCATGAAGTTTAGGGATTTGGAAGTGCTGATGTTTATTGGATATTGAGATTAACATTGAGCAGAAGTCAGTCTTTGGGTTTGCTTTTGTAAAGGCAGATGAGTCTGGGAATGCTGATCAACTCCATGGTCCTAGCTGGATCACTGCTTAATGATGATTGTGGTTTACCTTCCATTTTAGTTGCAAGTATGTATCATATTTCCTCACATTCCTCAAACATCCCAGTGATGGCTGCTGGCATTCAGGCACATGGAAAAGTACTAATACAGTATTTAACGAACTGTAGCATCTTCAATTCAACGCAAAAGCAGAAAACAGCAACTTTGTCAGTGCTTAATAGACAATGGTTTTAAATCATTGTTAGACCTTAGAAGCAGTGCAGGAATCATGGAGAATAAGAGTAAATAAATAATTTATGTCAGTGACCTGTGCTACCTCCAAATGAAATTCTTCTTCTGAATCCTAAGATATGAAGTGTTGTCCCAACACCCAGACCATGCGGCAGCTACTTTTTCATGTATCTTCTTTTGCAGAAAGTGCACTGAAGTAGGGAGTGAAAGGAAGGTCAGATTTGTTTTGGAAAAGTCCAAAAGCTCTTCTGCAGCACAATTATTACGAGGACTGTGAGAAGCCCCAGTGGCAATGATATATAGATAAACATCTGCATTCCTTACATACCACATTCATTTTTGCTTCAAGTAGAAGTTCACACTTCCAGTGCTGAGTAGATCACGTATGTGACAACCGCACACCCAAATTCTCTCCCCACATTTGGTGCCGGGCACCCATTTGATGTTTTGCTTTTGCATCATGAAGAGCCATGGCTGCCTCTCTGATCCTTTCTTTATATTTGTCCAAGCTCTCTTGCACGCTGAGCAAACACTTAGTCCCCTGCAATCCCGTATTAGCCGACTCTCTAGTCAACAAGTATTCCTCTACCTTCGAGTTGCATTGCACAGATCTCCAGCTATTTTATGCACTGTCTACTTAAAAAATAAATAAAGATTGAATTACATTCCTGAGCCCAGGATCCTCTTGCACTATACAAATGTAAGTATTTAATTTGGCTTTCCCTGTTTATGTTAGTTTGTTTTAGTTTCTCTGTGTCTTACTCAACCACAAGAATGCAGCATAATTGGACTTATTCAGTACTGTGTGTCTTTGGCTGCTTTTTGCTTCCCAGAAGTAAAAAAAAAAAAAAAAATGGTTTTAAGAAGGTCTGAAAGTGTTTTTTGTTCTTCAGTTATGAAACTAAAAACTAGACAAACAATCAAAAGAAATTTCATACCGAGAGTCTGCAAATAAAGGCATAGGGTTAAAAAATGAACTGATTGTAGCCTTAGTAAAAGGAAGCAGATTGCTAGCCTGAGGAGACTGAAGTTTGCTGTTTGTCCCTGCAGGAACATGCTGGAGATGAGAACGGGGTTGTATCCACTCCTGAATTCCACTGCCAATGTAAGCTGGTTTATGGCAGGTACAGGGGAGAAGAGAAGAGCAAGGAACTCCATAATAGACAGAGATGGGGTAACCCTTCCTGAGAAAACTTCTTTCTAGACTGCAAGAACTGGCAGGTAGCAGAAGGCTATGTCACTGCTCACCCCACGGCCAGCAGCAGGACCAAGGAAACATCCCCGGGGCTCAGCCACTGAAGGCCCCATAAAACAGAAGCCTCACATGGAAACACTGCCATAGCTTTGAGCACAGCAATGGACATGCATTGCTGTAATTAAACAATATAATACAACATCAATGGCATTTCAGCAAACACATTCCTCATTTTTTAAGCTAATTATTTTCACACTGCTAAAAAAAAATGAATTAAAATGAAGAAACTTCTAAAAAGAAGCCATGCATTATCCTCTCCAGCTCTTTGGCTGGCGTCTCGCTGAACGTAGGGCAAGGACAAGGAGTTACCGCTGTGACTCCAACAACAGGATGAAAGACTCCGCATACTCCTATAACTCTGCTTTCCTGAGCATAAACACTCTGATTGACTTAATGCTGTTTATTACTGTTCAGCTCCTCACTCCCAGGTATTCAAATTAAAGCATAAACCTGGTTCCAAGAGGACCTTTTGTCCCAGCTCCTCGGACAGACCGCTCCTTCCTGCCCTCAGCAGACAGCAGCAAGGTCGCTGCAAGGAAGGGCTGCTGGAGCACAGGGACAGGGAAGCCCGTGGGCCACCCAGCAGCAGAAGAGCTTGAAGAAGTGACCCTGGCCTCGCAGAACTTGAAGGACATCAGTGGAGCTCAGAGGTAGTAGGGGAAGCATCAAGGGTAAACCTGGAGAAATGCTGGAATGGCTGTTGCTCCTGGTGTCTTCCCTGGATGCACATTCACTTAAGGGTGCATAAAGCTCCGCTAAAAGGACGGCAGGTTCCCCTAGGACACAGTTCGCCTAGCAAGAGCACGTCTGCAGAAGCGCACACACTCTGTTCCAAGGGGCGAACGCCGAGAGCTCTGCAGAGCAAAGAGCAGGGCTGGGGTCGGGGCAGGAATGCGGAACGCAGCCTGCCCGGACACTAGGAGCCGGAGCGGGGGCCAGCTGGCACGTGCAGGGCAGCCCGCTAGGTGCCTTCACCTCGTTTGTGTAACGTGGTAGATTAACAGCAACCAAAAACCATCTCCACAGGAGGCAGAAAGCAGCAGTACACATAACAAGTGTAGCCAAATATTTAGAAGGAACCCAGTTTGGAAAGACTTTTCATTTTTAGATGCATGACAAAGCTGTCCCACCCCAAATCCCCAAATTAACTGCCACTTTTTAAATATTCCTTTGTGCTGACTTATATGCAAATTTTTATTATGCAACCAGCAAAATGTCAGGACTGGAACTGCGGGCATTTTAGAACTGTACCTTTTATAATGCGAAACTGCTTTGAAATGAAAATGCATTATGCGTGTTGTTCCTTGCTTGTTTACAAGCACTGATTCTCTACTTACTGTCAAATACAGCATGCATAGCATTGGAAAGTAAGAGATAGTCCAAGAGGAAAAAGTCAAGGTGGAAGCACACCCTTCTGAGATCAAAATAAGAAGGAAAAACATGATCACAAATTTTATACTGAATCATCTGCTGCAAGGGCCAAAACATAAATATTTTGCAGAGCTACATACTGGGAAGCAGGAAGGCAAGTGAATTGTGCACTGCTATCATGCACTATGTAAAATAAACTGAGAAGCCTATTGCTAAAATCTCACCGTTTCTCTATTTTGTTAGCTGTTGCAAGCAGAGAAGTGACCAAGATAGTTCTATGTTAAGCATTTGTGAGGAATCAAAATGAAAAGGGGAAATGCAGATTATGTGAGGGCTAACACCAGTGGCAGTCAAACTGGAAATGTGTTTACTAACGAAACCCGGATTACAAACCTGGGGCAGCGCTGCTGTCTGTGAGAGGCGCCCGCGAGCGCGGCCCGAGGAGCCGCCGCGGCGCCGCGCTCTCCCCTTATGCAATGCTGCCCTCTAGCCCCGGGAACCCAGCACGGCGGCCACCGCCAGGCCCTGGGAAAGCCCTTCCCGTTGTAACTGGCTCTTGAAACGGCACTTTAAAGATGTTCTCTGTCTGAAGACGTTCCAGATCGACCTTCGCCCTCCCAGACGGCCTCAGGTGCAGTCAGGAAGGCCAGCCGGGCTGGACGGCTCCCATAGGGTCGGACATGTCCCAATGCGCATGGCCACTGCCACCAGCTTCCCCGTCTCCTGTGCCACCCTCTGCTGCCAACTCAGCCCCTCGGGTAGTTAAGGTGGCAATAAAACATTCACTCACATTTAAAAATAAAAGAGTAAGTCTTAAGGGCAGCTCAGAAGGCACTATTCAGAACGTTTTCCTCCTTCGGCCTGGTAAAACATCTTAGATTTCCAAGCCCTTAGTTGATATTGAGGCCCATTTAAGCACATGCTCATCACTAAGGCTGTGACAAGTCCCACTGAAGTCAGTATAAGTTAAAAACATTTTTCAAACTTTTCCAAGCGCCTGCCCTAAATAGAAGCTGAGATTCTCATCTCTGTGCTGGGAGCCACTTTCTCAATGACTTCACTGAGAAAATCTAAAATCCAATTAGAACAAACCCAAACTGGCTCCAGACCTGGATTGCACAGAAACATAATTAAATAGTCTAATGAAACGGCATCTGTGATTACAAAAATTAAATAAATACCAGCTCTCTGTTCAAAAACATCACCTCAGGGAAAGCACTAGATCTGCTAACAGAGCATCAAAGGTGGCCTGGCAACCTTGGCCTAACTGGGGCTCTTCAGCTCCCTGTGATACTTCTTGGAAATGATGCAGAATTAGAAAATGAATGGCAAAGTGAGGGTCATGCATCAGCACAAGGCAAGAACATTTGTATTTTCGAAGGACCTAGAGAAAGACCACTAGCATCAGCTGAATGAAGCTGAATTGAGAAAGCGCTGAGAGAAGGGCATCGGGAAGGTGCTTTAGACTCACTGATTCCCTGCCTGCCGCTAGTGCAAGCTGCAGCAGCCGCAGGCTGGGTGGTCAGGATGTCCGTAGAGTCATTATGGTTGGAAAAGCTCTTCAAGATCATCAAGTCCAATCACGAACCCATCACCACCATGCTGCCCTACATGACTTTTGTTTCAGCATGGCCCAAGGGGTATGAGCACCAAGAATGTCTTTGTTCTAAAGAATCACTGTTGTGTATTTGATGTTGCTTTTGTACTGCCCAAAGAAGCAGCAAGTTTGATTGCTAAATTACAAATACGAAATGCACAGAAGTCAGGGTGATCTATCTGCCTGTGGACACCATGGTCCTGAAAGTTCACCTTAGAGTTAACTGCTCCATTGCGTCTGCTGAGAGCCTCAGGTTAAACCCAAAGCATTTCAGCTAAACTTTTCCCCATTAATTGAAACCTTGGGAAGGGGTGTAAGCAATGTCACCAAAAAGCACTGCACAGTAGCGGAAAAATGTATTACATGGAACAAATCAGTAGATTAAAAGCTCCACCTCTGCTTGATCCAACCCAATTCTTTTCCATTAACCACATCACAGGAATCCTGCATCGCAATCTTTGAGGCTGATTATGTTGTACTGTCTTTGAATACAACTTTGGGGTTTCTCTTTTATAACTAACCAGTGGGACATTCTTAAAATGCCACTGGAATATTTTCTTTGTTTAATAATGATAACAAAACTTTAAAAAACGTTCATCTTATCCATACCCAATCTGCTAAAACGTCAACATAAGCTTCACTAGGGATTCCTACTGGATAATATTTCAGTGCTTTATAACCAATAATTGGTAAACAGCACATTTAAACCTTGGGACTGATTCTACATGCCCTAAGCAAAATTCCTCCTGTAGTCATGGGAACTTTCCTTGAGAAAAGTTGAAGGGATTAAAATGTTGAAGGTAAAGAATAATTTTATGAAGCCCTGCTGGTCCATTTATACATCAGCTAAACAGGAGTTGGAACTGGCAGACTATCTGAATAGAAATACAAGAATTATCCTTGAATCTCCCTGAAGGGATATTCTGGAGTATACCTGGATAACGCTTACAGGTACTGCATGTTTTTGTTTTGTTTGCACTTTTTTTTTTTGATCCTTCCAAACTTCCTCCGCTTCAGATTGTACCAGGAAACAGCTCTGGATTGAAAAAAAAAAGAGCCCAGGCTCGGGCTCCAGTCTGGGTCCTGAAATTCCCTTCCTGTGCAGCTCTTGTGAAAAATATTTTAACTTCTCTACTCCATTTCTTCTTTATTATAAAATTGCTTCTCTTACTCAAAAGGTCACTGCGATACTGTTTGCTTATGCATACTTTCCTAGGATATTTAGATAGTCTGTCTGCAGGCAGTAGAGATACAAAAAGTATGTTTGAACAAGAGGAATTTCCAAGCCATCTTAGAAGAGCATCAGTGCACTGGAGACAGAGACGATGAGGAGAGAAGAAAAAGGCAGAATAGAGACTGAAATAGCAGTTTTTGTCTGTAACTGGCACATCAGAGAGAACAACACTTTTGCATATTAAAAATGTAACTGATTTTTAATATAGCCTTTCCCAAATCGTACATTTCAGAATAAAACCAAGTCCAAGAAAAAAGTCCTGACTACCCAGGAAAGTTTCCACGCATTCAAAAACTAAGCTAACCACAACTATAAGATAAAGTCTCATTTCAGCACTGTAAATTTCATCCCAAACAAACACATACCAGTTACCTAACCCAACTTCTATCATGCCTTGGAAGGTGTGAGTTTAGAAAGATCAAACAAGAATTGCCCAAACTATTTGTACGTACAGCTGCACGATAGAGCAAAATAACACACAATTTTCCCCTCACATTCAAAATAAATCTTCTGGTAATGGAGTTGTTAGTATCCTGGAATTAGCTGTGTTGGGGTTTTCTGATTTATACTATTGTGTATACAACATTGAACAGATAGACTAAGGTTAAATTGAATAATTCACGGCATGGGAATGATTTTTTTTCTGGTTTCTGCTGGCTGTTAATGTAAATTTCTTACCACGTTGTCTCCCTTTGCTGAAGCAACCTTAGAGCGCTCAGGCCAAGAATATGTAGAATGTATCAAATTAGTACCTGAGGGCAATCAATGTAATGAGATGTTGCATTATAAGCTCAGGGCAGCAAATTGTATCTTTGACATACTCTGCTCTCAGACATTGCCAAGGCAATTGATTTCTTTATGTCTCATGTGAGGATCACCAGAGAAAATCGCTGGAACTAGTCATTAATCAAACAAAGCAGAGCACAAAGCGAGAATTTTTGAAATGAGGCCAAAAGAGATTGTGAAAATTTGCAGTGACAACCAAGGAGAAACTTTACGACCGCAGGGAGCGAAGGGTTATGACATTCCTGTGGTCTTTTGCAGGGATTGGGGCAGAAGCCTCAGAGGGTCCTTGCAGTGTGCCAGGCACCCTCTGCAGAGACCCAGTCCTTCTCTAAAGAATTCCCAGAACAGTCCCACCTTTCCTGAAGTTATACAGGACTCAACTTAGCCATCCCAACACTAGGTCTGCAACTAAATAAGGGAGTCAAGATCCAGGACAAGGGCCCGGGTCTGGAACAGAGCAGAGTGGGATAAGAAGTAATGAGAGTACACTTGGCAAGGGAGACGGGAAGAGTGAAAACAGGCTCAAAGCACCAGTAGGGAAGAATGGCTGAAAAGGGGAGAAAATAGAAGAAAAGAGGAAATATGAAGGGTCTCTGGTAGGTAGACGCAGGTATTGAAGTTCAATAAGCCTTAGCTAGAACCAGAGGACCTGGACAGACTAGACAACTGGGCGGTCAAAAACCTCATGAAGCTCAACAAGGCCAAGTGCACGGTCCTGCACCTGGGGAGAAATAACCCCAGACACCAGTACAGGCTGGGGACCGACCTGCTGGAGAGCAGCTCTGCAGAGAGGGACCTGGGTGTCATGGTGGACGACAGGTTGACCATGAGGCAGCAGTGTGCCCTCGTGGCCAAGAAGGCCAATGGCATCCTGGGGTGCATTAAGAGAAGCGTCTCCAGCAGGTCAAGGGAGGTGATCCTGCCCCTCTACTCAGCCCTGGTGAGGCCACATCTGGAGTACTGTGTCCAGTTCTGGGCCCCCCAGTACAAGAGGGATGTGGAGCTGCTGGACAGAGTCCAGCGCAGGGCCACGAGGATGATCAGGGGCCTGGAACATCTGCCCTGTGAGGAGAGGCTGAGGGAGCTGGACCTGTTCAGCCTGGAGAAGAGAAGGCTGAGAGGGGACCTGGTCAGTGTCTGTAAGTGCCTCAAGGGAGGCAGTGAGGAGGATGGGGCCGGCCTCTTTTCAGTGGTGGCCACTGACAGAACCAGAGGAAATGGCCACAAATTGAAGCATAAAAAGTTCCACGGGAACTTAAGGAAGAATTTCTTTCCTGTGAGGGTGACAGAGCACTGGAACAGGCTGCCCAGAGAGGTTGTGGAGTCTCCTTCTCTGGAGATCTTCAAGACCCGTTTGGATGCAGCCCTGTGCCACGTGCTCTAGGTGGCCCTGCGTGTGCAGGGGACTTGGACTAGATGACCTCTAGAGGTCCCTTCCAACCTTAGGCAGATTCTATGATTCTATGAATATGCTGTAGGAAATTTCTGGGAATTATACCATGAATTTGCACTTTTAAAAAATGTAATAGTCCCAAATCAGTCATAAATTACAGGAAGGGGCCATATGTTTCAGGTTTCTGTCATAATAGAGAGTTTGCACATTTTCACACATTGCTTAGATAAACAGTGCCAGTTACAGAAGAATGTACTGAAAAAAAAAAAGTTCTACCAATCACATCCATTAACCTCAGGTTGCCCTGTACTACTCACCTCAGCCCCTCATGGTTCAGCTAGACACAGTCCTCAAGGCACTAGCATATACGATATTTATACCCTGGGATGTTATCAATGCCTTTAAGGACATACCAGAAAGCTAATCAATAAACAACAGTGCACACTCAGAGCATCACTGGTATTCCAGGCAGAACTCTCTTTTTAAGCATATAATTTAGAGCAATGGTTTCTTCCAAGATGCAGGGGATCTTACATTTAGGCTTTCAGACTCGCATTTTCCTAACCACTGTGTTTGAATTGCAACTCAATATTACACAGAGCCCACTGCATGAAAGGCATTACAGAAGAGTTTACTTGATACCTTAAATGAAATAGAGATGATGTTTTACATATCCTAAGGAGCAACCAGTTGCTTTGATTTAATAGCTCTGGTTTAACTCCACATTTTTAAATATTGTTAAAAATATTTTGTTGTTGACTTAGTGAGAACATGATAACAACATGAAAATTGCTCTGAACATTGGTACTTATCAATTTCTAAATTAGAAAGATAAATCAAGTCATAGCAAATAAAATCCCTAGATTTGCTCATTTTGACACTTTGTCCCATCAGGCAGTTTTCCAAGTTGTTTGATATAAAAAGAAACCCATCACTAGAACTAGACAGTTAAAGTCTCCTTTTCAGTGGAGAAGTGAGATCATTCTCATAACTACTTCAAACAATAATTTAGGGTTAAAATCTAGTCTCTGCTTTAGCTGCTGTAACAAGGGATTGATGAAACTACAAGTATGGAGAATAACTACAGGCAGCCCCAGGGCACTGATGTGGAGCTGCCTCTGTGGGCACTGCATAGGTATTTGAACAGAGCATTTCATTCCTCCATTGCATGAGACTATATGTAGTATTTTATCCTCAAGGCCATTTTACCATTAACAGAGACACTTTCAGCAAATTTTCTTCTCCAAGGTTACCACTTTCATTAACACTTCATTCAGCAACCTGAATCCAAAGGAGTTTCCCCCACTGATTCAGGGGGACCAGGGTTTGGCCAATACTGCACTTAGTGCACTATTCCTTCGTGCAATTAAAAAGAGAATTTTCTCCAAGCTGGGGTACTAGCCTCATTTAGTGTTTAGATTCTATTGACTTTAAAAGGCTCTCACAGGACTTTAGTTCTTTTTTTAAACTCTGAGTAACTTCTATTACATGCAAAGTCATCCTTAAAGTTGTAACCCTGCAGGATAAAATACTGTGCTCTTTGCCTTCCCATGGATTTCACCAGGACTGGCACTAGGGGCTTTTTTTTCCAAACCACAGTCACAGTTTTGGGTAATTTCAAAATGTCATCTTCATATCAACTCTAGCATTGCTGTTCAAAGCTAGTTATGTGTCAGCCCACTGGAAATGTTCCTACTGCAGTTACATGTGCCAGACATAGCCTCAAAGTTCACGCTCCAAAGAGCTCCCTGAAGAACCAACTAGAGATGCCTAACAGAAAAAGCTGATTACAGTCTGTCCCAGTAAGGCATATGAAACATGCCCTTTACTTTCACAATTTATTTTGCTCAACGAGTTCTCTAGCAGATTCTCATTTATGGCCAAACTGGCCTGGTCACTCTACACTGGTCATTGTTTCTACAAATCAAACACCAGCTGCAGGCAAGAGCTGCCAGATTATTGGATATGGAAATCCTGATGTGCAGCCGGAAATCCACCTCCTGATGGATTTCCAGCTGCACATGATGAGCATTCAGATGCAAGAGCAGATGGCTTAGTGATCGCACGGCCCAGCTCTCTCAGCTCTGCTTTCAGTTACTTCTCTCCTTCCCAGGGAAATCAAGGGCAAAAGTCAGCACTTGGCTGACTAAGCATTGAGTGCTTAGGCAAAACACAAGTCAAAAAATATTAAAGAAATAACTGAATTGAAACAAAGCACAAGAATATTCAACCAGTTAGCTCTCAAGAGTGTGTTAGAAATTTTAGAGATGTTGTGATATAAAGCAGCATGCTCCGTGGAAACAGACCTACTTGCACCACATCCCTTTGACAGACACCAGCACTGTAGTGTTTCATTACAAGACTGATTAATACATTTACACCTTTCATGCCATCTGCCACATTTGTCACGTTTATTTTTTCATTTCACTTTTGTCCTAAGTTAAATATAACTTGAGAAAAAAAATCTCTATCTCATATGTAAAACTTATTTTCTAGACTCTCGGCACTATTGAAACTTCAATAGAGAGAGAATGGTTCAGAATACTAAAGTTTCCAATTGTTCAAGATGAAGTGACACTTCATTGCGCTGCACTAGCAACCCCTTTACAACAAAAAGGGACAAAAAGAGCATTTGAATTAATGACCTATTTTGTGAGAAAAGAAAATCTCAATTTTTAATGTATAGTTCATCTGCTAACACACACACTAGCCTCTCTCAGTAGTCCTGTGCTGCCGTCTCACTAGGGTACCATATGTGATGAATTACCTGCTAGCCATCATTATTATTGGCTTTAGGTTTCATTAACTTAAAAAGGGTGCCTATAAAAGATTTTGGTATTTTTTCTTCCTGCTTCAAAGACAGGATTGAGGAGATTAGTAGTGATATTTCTTGAGCTAGTCCTGAAACTCCTGTGATAATATGTACCAACACTATAACTGTATGTCCTTGCTGCCTTCTGAATGAGAGTAAATGCTGCAACACACGAGAATCACGATTACTTAGGCCACGTTATCTAATGTCTTCATTTCACAACATCCAGCCAAAGCACTTCAGAAGATGCCTATTTGTGCATAAATATAAGATCTGCCCAGCCCACTTCAGGGATCGCTGCTCTTCTAGCTCCTAGTACAACACCTAAAATCAGAATGGACTAACTGCAGATAGACCCAAGGACGTAGCAAAGGGTCTTCTTCTCCAAAGCGCCTGCAAAAGGGAAGGTCATAGCCAGACATCTCCAGCTGCACTTGCATATGGGCAACTTCACAGTCTATTTATTTTTATGGGTCAGACACATTAATCCTTAGCTCCAGAAAACATCACTGTGAGTGTGAAGCTACAGCAGTAGTCTATGCTATTTGCTATGCTATTTGTATTCACATACATTCACATACACACACACACAGCATCTGCAAGACAAAATGCTGAAATACCCTAAAAGAGGTATAGCGTTAGCAGTTTAAGTGGGCAATCTTATCAGAATAGCAAAGTGCTTGCACACTACCACCATGAAGCACATTAAGTATATTGTTCTTCCCGAGGTTCCATTACTGCAGCATGACACAAAACTAATGCTAAAACAAAAGTACATTCTGAAGCAATGGCAATATAAGCTTTTTTTTCAATACAAAATTACTTTTCAGAGCAGCAGTTTCTCATAGTCCTGGAGAATCTAACCCAGTTATTCTGCTGAGGCTGTTTCCCTTTTCAGTTTGAGGGCAAAGAAAAGTGGGGACGAGCTCCTGGGCTGTGTTCTGGCAGCTCTTAGACTGTCCTAAATAGATTGCTGAAGATTTCTTTTGGCATTACTTGCGAAAGTTAACTGGCATCAAGCCAGTGTACCTAGCATTGTGCCAAGGGCTTCTTGTTTTCTTCTAGATGCGGGAAGGAACCAAAAGAGCCAGGAAGCAGCCTGAGGACTGGGTCCATAGCATGCTGTGCTCTAGATATCCATGTGAGTACATGGAATCCATAGGGAACAGTTACAGACCAGAATAACCAGAATTCAGCAGTCCTTAGGCTGCTGAATTCTGTTGTGGGCATTGTATAGAGGTATAATGCCTCCCCAAGGGCTGTGCCAAAAACTCTGGCACTACTTGAAGCTTTATCCATAAGTCAGCTGGTTGAAGAAAATTTCCTAAAGTATTCTTTTCTCCTACCAAAGGAACAGATCCTCCCACTCTGCTTGAAATCCTACTCACTCTGTGGGGCAGGGGTTACAAACCCTCCCTGTGAGACCGAGGCTCCCAAAAGTGAGAATGGTGCAGTTCCCAAAACCTTTGCAAAACTCTAGCTTTTCTGTCTGCTTTGAAATTTATGAAGTAGGGTGCTGCTATAAAAGGCTGTCACTGTATCACAGACATTAGGGTTGAAAAGAACTTTTAGGTCATATTTTCCCTTTCACCTTCTATTGCAAGCTGAACTCTCAAGGGTTAACTGGCACCCGCTGGAGGAGGGGGAAATCAGAGGTCAGCTCATGTTCTGACACCAGTGAACTCACAAGTTACTCCTTAAGCATGTGGTTTCATCCTAGGTTCTTCCTGCCAGCATTTTCTCACTTTAATCACACACCCACAGCAACCCAGATCTTTAAATTCAGCAATTCTTTCTCAGGTTTCAGCAAGTCATTGGGAGCCTGAGCTATTTTGGGATATTTTCTCCACTGCGGATGCAGCTTAGGAAAACGCAGGGAGCATGCTAAAGACCTGCAGCTATTTGCCTTGTACAATTTGCTCATTTCTCTTTATTTCTCTGTTTTCCTGCACTGATCACTTAAAGGACAATCTCTCTGGCAAACAAAATCCCCGGAGCCTGATTAGAGGGACTGAAGGCTCCCAGACACGGATTGCCTGCCAGCCACAGCACGGTAAGGACATGGACACTTTTGGCTACCCGTGTATTGCAGTTTTTTAAGCTTTGCTGAACGTTTATTTGTGTCCATCGCTTCCAAATCAACACTGCTGGCATGGCAGGCAGTCTCCAGCTCCTGGTCTCCATTTTCATTCCCTAAAATCCTCAGCTCGTGTAAGTAACACATTTATACTCACCGTCTCTTTGTGTGTTCTAGAAATTGATGACTGACACTAATTTTGATCAGCTTCAGGGTTGTATTTTTTCCTTACATTTTAGCATCCTTTAGAGAGCTGTAATTTTTAATCCTGGTTGAAATTGTGGATATTTCTACTGCCTGATTTTCCCCGTACTAGGTAGAATGTTAGTCTTACTATTTAGCTCAGAAAATTATTCAAGCAAGGACTTGCTTTATGTACTGGAGATGATAAAAAGGAACCGCTACTGCTGATTTACAGTTATATACATAGCTTCCTTGTCTTGTCTTAAAGCTGCCACACAGCAGTATGCTAACACTACAAAGACATATACAGTACTAAACAAATGCAGCAGACCTATCTATAGTAAAAAATGGATAGATTTTATCATGCACTTATTTTAAATCTCCACAGAAATACATAAAGTAAGCTCTGCAAGAATGATTATGTTCCTATTTTATTTGACTTACCATTTTATTGAAATAGTGGTGAAAACAGTTAAACATCCTCAGGGACATTTTAGTCATACATCCTATGAGGATGATATGAGGACAATGAACACAGTTCATTTCTAATGAAAGTACAAACCAAATTCTGGGAATCTGCAGTGACACAGATAAGAAAAGGGGTTTGGTTTGGGGTTTTTGTTGTTGTTGTTGTTGTTTTTTGTTTGGTTGGTTTTTGGGTTTTTTGGGGGTCCTTTTCTGTACCTGAGGCCTTTTAGAAAAAAATGGAATTGCTTTATGCATTATCCTTTTATAACTGGTAATATGATGACTGCAAAAAGAGAATTCCCCTACGGGCTTAATGTACATCATCCAAATATTTGACTGCAACTCACTGTCTGTTGTCCTCTTAAGAGAGATGCTTTCGAAAGCCTGACACTGCATTAGAGGTAGCAAAGCTTTCAGACAGAATAAGCAATCAAAGGCTGTCTGGATCTGCTGCCAGGAGAGACAGGAGCATCACGTACAGATGAAGTCTCAAAATCTTTCCTGTGGAAATGCTTAGACATTACAGACTGCACCAGAACCAAAAGTTAGCACTGCCTTCTAAGCAGTCTCTTAGGAGCCTATTCAATCATCTTCCCTGTTCATCTTTCAATAAGGGAGAATTTTTTCTTCCTTTTCTAGCCTGCAGATATTCCTTGAGTGATATATTCTGTTAAAATCAATTAGAAGGATGAGGGAATGTTTTATGTGCACGAGTGGACTGAAGTTCTACTTTCAACAGTGAAACAAAGACATTCAAAAACTAGATTTTTATTTACAGCTTAACATTCAGTATGGTTACCTGAGTTATGAGAAAAGTTAGTATGCGGTGGATATGCAAAAAAATCAAAAAATTAAAAAAAAAATAAATAAAGCAGCAGCCAAGCAGGAAACAAACNGGTGGATATGCAAAAAAATCAAAAAATTTTAAAAAATAAAATAAAGCAGCAGCCAAGTAGGAAACAAATGACTTACAGCACAAGAAGTCAGATGTGAGAACTTGCACTGGCTCTTGGCTCAGGCTCTACATGTGATATTTTTGCTTCTCAGAGCCTCTCATTGGGTGCAGCCACTTTGCTTGGTGCTGCCTGGGTTCCCTCCAAGCATGGCACTCACCTCTGAGCCTGACTCTTGACCTGCAGCCTCAGTTCCACTGAGGTCCCTCACACTGAACCGAGTTCACGAGAAAGCTGAAACAGCCTTCAGTCCTTCCATCCATCTCAGTGCTATATCCCAGGAAACCAGCACTCAGCTCACTGCAGACACAACAGGCAAAAGAAAGTGTTGTAGCTGGATGGATTCTGCTAAAGCTAGCAAAAGTATTAGATTTTACTGTTTAAGAGAGGAGTTGATATGTCTCAGTAGACAAATTGAAAGGCATGCTTGTAAATCACAATTCCATATTTCTCTCTCTCTCTCTCTCTCTCACTCCTTCTGTCAAAATGTTACTTCCATCACCAACAGAAACCAATGGAAGCCCTATATCCAAGACAAATTCGTGCAGGATCTAATACTTAGGGAATTCAGTGAGATAAAACTCATCACAGTGATAGACTGGTACAGAGCTTGTTTGGGCGTTCCAGAAAACATCTGGAACGCCCAAATGCCATTTATGCCATTGAAAAGAATAATTATTAGAAATATCATTAATATTATTTTGCAATATTTGCAGAAATAAAGTAATCTGAAAATGTAAAAGCAGAGGCAACCCAAAGCTTTTTTTTTTTTTAAAAAAAAAAGAAAAACAACAAGCTGTTCAGTACAGAAGCTCTCTGGGCATTGAAAACCCAATGCGTATTAAAGAAAGAAAGAATATAGATATGGGGATTAGCAATTCTCCAGATGATCCACATGGCTCCCAAATTGAGGATATACTCATGCTACATTAATACACCTACTTTGGCTTGCTGCAATCTCACATCCGTGTATCCAGCCAGGGACACTAGCATCCCTGTGCTACACACAAAGGTTGCTGCTGTTCCTGGTGCGTGGCAGGGACCATGCCCTGAAAACACAGATATGGTTCCNTCTGGGCATTGAAAACCCAATGCGTATTAAAGAAAGAAAGAATATAGATACGGGGATTAGCAATTCTCCAGATGATCCACATGGCTCCCAAATTGAGGATATACTCATGCTACATTAATACACCTACTTTGGCTTGCTGCAATCTCACATCCGTGTATCCAGCCAGGGACACTAGCATCCCTGTGCTACACACAAAGGTTGCTGCTGTTCCTGGTGCTGTGTGTTCAGGACCATGTCCTGAAAACACAGCTATGGTTCCTCTTGAGCGGCCAGGGGAGCAGGGACAGGCTGACTGTCCAGCAATACATAGAATCCACCCGCTGCTCTTCCCTTGCTGCTGCGGTTCCAGCTCGGCAGGTAACGCCCAGTAGTTCCACAGCCCCAGAGGTGACAGCACACACGTCTCCCACGCGTGTGCGGTCTTGCTGGACGGTGACCTATCTCATATCCCAACTACTGAAAAGGCCCCAGAGCTCTCCCTTCTGCAGTCACTGATTATTGAAAACTTAAGGGGAGAAGTCAAAAGTTTTCTGTGCTGTCCTTTACTTGTGCATATACACAATTTATAAACTAATTTATAATTTAGCAGCAGTTATGATGCCAGGCCCTGTGCAAATTATTCTTGAAGGCCCGAGCCGAAAGATACCTATTGATCTTAATAAGGGCACTGGACATAACGGAACTCGTGTGATTTACAGCAGAGCTTTTTCTGGAGTCATGTTTATTCCTTTACTTGAATGATCCTGCAAGATTTGTATTCTTGGGAGTGTCAATGTAAAAAAAGGTCCTTCCCATTTTAATGGCATCCTCAAACACATGAGAAAGTAGAAATAAATTAGTTATGCATTAGGATAGCCATGGTAATTGGCCAGTTGTTATATTCCTTTGCCTGATTTTAAGTTTGCTCTTCTCAATTTAGTTTAAAATTCAATGAAAAGAAGTTCAATCGCTCTTGCATTATTTTTCAAATAATTACACTACAAGTGCCTCTACACTCAGTGGCTCCACTGGCATGACATACACTGTTACAATCTGATCACATGGCTGGATGCCTCATTAAAATTGGAGGAACAGTTTTATTTTTCCTGCCTGTCACGTTGCACTAGGCTAAATCCACCGAGTCCATTTGTAGGACTTGGCTGAAAGAGAAGTCATCAAGAACAGGTGAATAGTATGACAATTCTCCAAGAACTAGCATTTAATTTTGTTACATACTTCCATAGACAGATGCTCTGCAACAACAACAAAAACTAGCAATATCCTGACATATTTTGCTGCTGATGTTAGGAGGACACAGCTTAGAAGAGGACTATCCCACACTACTAGAAATGAGATAAGTAGAAGGGAGATACAGACTAGCGTGGCTAGTCCAAACAGGTCAGGTTTCTCCTTACCAAGCACTGGTTTCTGCTGCTGCTAGTGAAGAGCACGTGAGGCCACATACGACCACAGTTCCTGCTGAAGACAAGGACCCTCAGTCGCAGCACAGCAGCCTGCTCTTCCCAGGTGGCAGAGGGAGTATAAAGATGCTCTGCAGCCCAGTTCCTCTCTCAGACTCTCTTCTTTCCAGTTCTTTCCATTTCCTCCCACAGCAGGGCTTGGTCTGCTCTGTCTCTGCCCTCAACTTTGGACAGGTTAGAGAAGCCCAGGAGGTAGTAAGGGGCCACAGGGCCTGGCTAGCAGGGCAGGAGGGACTGGTGGTCATGTCAGCCACAGGGATGGAGATGAGACAGAACATCCCAGCAGGAGTGTGGCACTGGTGACATAGATGATGTGATGACATGAGTCACAGCACTGATGACCTTCTACAAGGCATGAGTAAGTCCTTATTTGGATTACAGAGTTCTTGTCACTTAAGTCCCAGAAAGGTGAAAATGTACTGCAAAGATGAGGAAGGAATATAAATGCCATTAGTAAAGATACCGGCAGGGAAACTATTTAAGATGTCTAACACTGCTGGCCCAATAGCAAACAGGTGTAAGATGGACATAAGGATTGATATTAAAAAGAAACATTGGAGCAGTGAGGTGGGAGCAAGAATCCTAAATATCTTTTAGTGCAGAGCAAGATTAAATACCAAAACCACTGTGTGCTGACACAGCTTGTTGCCATACTGATCGTCCCAGGATTGCCTTCTACATTATTCTGATATCTTTGATTCAGGTTAATATAAAGTAGGAACAAGATCCTGGGGCTCATCTATGGATGAATGGAAAGGTGCTATAATGTACTCCAGCAGACACTTCTTTTGACATCACTTATATTCCTGTACAAAGCCTAAAGTAATACTGGTGGGATACCACTAAAAGAGGCCAGATTATGACATACAAATTAAATTAGCATCTTGGGTAAGGGAAGAGTGAATGGAATGGAATGGAATGTTTTTGTTGATATTCTAATGAATCTAAAGAATGTTACAAGGCTGCATAGATTAGGTGTATTCATGAATTTTAAGTGTAAACAAGTACCAAAAGTCACTTTGTTTCACATTTAGATTTTTTCTCCTGCTCAAATGCAAATTGACCTGGTGGATCAGCAAGGCCACTCTCACAGAGTGGAGAGGAGTCTGAGAGCCGACATCCTTTCTGCTTCTTCCTCAAAACCACATTAAAGTGAATGCCATACATACGAGAGCAGAAACTAAAATACATATGTGGACTGATTTGACTGCTTAATGGCAAAGCAACAGAGCTTAAGCACTGAGGCTTAAATTTCTGCCAAAAAGCGAATATTGTAACTCCGTTGTTATGTAGATACTACAACTGCCTTCCAGATTATAGTGTGTTTGACATATGTATTTCAAAGGTCTTTCACAGGCTTCTGATAAACAGAACACTCCAAGTAGCTCGTAACAGAAATTTGCATTTATATTGTAGCTCACCTTTACAAGTGGGTGGCTGTTCTATCTTTTAATGACAATCTTTCTTTTGCCAGCCGTGGTGGATCCAGACTACTTAAATTGTGGGTAGCAACTATCGAGCCAAGGATATTTCTCTAATCTTGATGATTCTTGACAGACTTTGGCTTTAACACATACAATGATCAGGCCAGCAACCATAAGAAGGGGACCCCCTTAGTAAAGGCTTATAAAAGCAGTGTTCCTCCTGAAAACTTCAAGTTCAAATCAGTAAGGTGAGTCACTGGCACATAGTACTAAAACACAGGAAAACCCAGTGTCTCTGCAATAGCTAATACCACTTCCTCTACTTCTTCCTGATAGTAACTAAAGGAATTTTACAGCTAGGTAAGAGTACACGAATTCCAAGAATATTTCAATGCAGCAACAGTCCATGCAGTGTAAAAATTAACTTTTAACAAGGATAAAAAATCCAGACAAAATTCTATTCTCATTAACACCTTCTCACATTTATCCCTAACACTTAATGCTAGCATGAAAGGGGAGAGGAAGAATAAATCTAGCTTCATGCCAGACAACACTGAGCTGACAGTCCTCGAAACCTGAAGATATGAAAATGTTCAAACTAAACATGTTTGTAAAGGTAAAACAAAAGCCTTTAGCTGGGAAAGAGAAGAGAGATTATTCCTATGAACCATGGCAAGGCCATAGATGTAACAGTGATCTGGTCATATAAAAATCTAATAATCTATCCATCTTAGAGTTTGATGGAAACAATGGTGTTTCAGCCTTGTAGAGCATGACGACATCACACGGTCCTCAAGTTCAATTCTTCCATGAAGTTTGACCACACTGGCAACATTTTGGCACACCAAAATGAGAATTTCAGCCTCACTCATCTTTGACTCTCTAAATGGCTTTGGACATCATATAACCTCTGTCCCCGTTCTCTGTCCACATAGTGTGTCTATCCAGTGACTGTACCGAGGCATGGGGAAAGCAGACGAGCCACTTTACTTTTGGACTGCAATACACTGCCTTCCCTTAAAACCCCTCTGAGCTTTTAAATTTGTTTACTGAAATTTAATATAAACTTTGGTTTTATAAACTGCTTAAACGGGAGTAATAACTATCTAAAATGTCTAAGTTAAGCCTCATAAGTATCTTGAAGTAAAAGAAAGGAATCATAGCCACATAAACACCTTGGTATCTGATAGCCCCAGATACCTTCTAAAAAAGTCCTTTACTACCTAGAGAAAAGGGAAGAAAGAGGGAAACTATAAATTCCCACCTTGTGAAAAAATAGCAGATAATATGGTTAACAAAATCTGCACTGTGCAGTATGATATGGGCACATCAGAATGAAAGACACTTTCAACGAGTCTCAGTTATTAAATTGGCAGTGAGAGGAGCTCTGGCACTTTGGGAAATGAACTGGTTGTGAGCACAGGGCAGTCAGATCTACCTGACACTGCACCCAAAGACATAAACCCTGCTTTAGTACAACTCAGATGATTTGCCAAAATGTAACAGTTAGTTAAATTCTTAGTTATATTTTTTCCTATTTTCCATTTATATTAATCAAAGCATTCTTCTACCCTCTTTACACCGTAACCTCTCTTTGATAAGTTTGATCCTTTCTATCCTTAAAAATAGAAAGTCCCTCTTCCTCTAGGGAGTCTTCAGAGGACTTTTAGGACATTTGCACGCAGTATTCAAGTGCTCATTTATTTTCAATGTAAACCTGACATAGATGCAAAAATAAACTATAGAATCACCTGGTATATGTTTAAAATGCAAACATGGACAAAGCAAACACATAAATCAACAAATGTTCAGTGGCCAGGAGAGAACCTCCATGCTGCAGCTGTACAAAACCCAGGCATTAGGCTAACTGTTGCTGCCTCACAGAATACAGCAGACCCAGCCTTGGCAGGGTGATGTTCTGTGGATGCTCACACATCCACCTCTTTCTTATCTAAAAATGAGTTTATTTTTTGCTTGGATTACGGACTATATCAAAACTGTACAGATAGTAATGTAATATAAATATTTACTGCCCTGGGGCATATCAGACATATGCCTTAACAGTTTTGCCTTAGCTAGTTTCCCCAGTTCTAGGCCCCCCAGGCTATGCCAGCCTCGAGCATGGATCTTCAGAGAGCACAACTTCCAGGCGGTGGGAAGTGGCCCTCTGTTTCTAATTGTGTCATGACAGAAGAGCGAGAAAAAGTAGCACTCCTCTAAATAGGGCGGCATGGTAGATATATATGAATGTGTAACAGATGCCTGGACTTGTAAGTGTCTTCTTCACTCAAGAAAAAATAACAGACTTCCAGTGCAAGTCACAGCTTGCTTCCTCTGGGAACTGGGCAATAAGACAGCAAAAAAGATTCTAAAGCTGATCTAATCACCAATAATGACACAATTATAATGACATAGCTACAAATGTTATGATATATCTAGTCTGACAATGTTATTTTAGGAAGACAGTTCAAATAAGGATGCAAAAACACCAAGGTCTTATTCATTTCCAGCGTAAACTGGCAGTCTTCCCATTGACTTCACTGGAAGCTTTACCTCACCAGTTCTCATTTTGGATAACTATCTTTCTAATAATTGAGTTACACCAGCCTAAAACAAACTCACTCCTGAAAGCAAAGCAAGCATTTCTAGGTGTGGGATAAAAGGTATATTTTTATTTAAGTATTTGTATTTAGATGGAATTTTTATATTTACTAGTTTTGGAGCAACCTGACCATACAAACTGAAAAGCTATTTAGAAGAATAAAACAGAAAAGTCCCAGGGGCAGAGAAGCAAGCGCAAGTCTAAATGATCTATCTGATCTTTTTTATACAGGTAATCAGAAAGAAAGAGTCAGAAGTTTCTTATTGGCTGAGTAAAGTAAAGTCCAACAATATGATATCACTGCATTGAATGTCAGGAGGAGGAGGGTACAAATCCTTCATAAAATCACAATGAAACATAATGAGAGCTGTGGGTGCTCACAGACACCCACCGTACCCTGAGCAGCTACGGGAGAGCACAGGGCTGCATGCAGACCACTTATCATGTCGGGCTGAGGAAAGAATGGGAGGATTCTAGGAATAGAAGGTAGCAAAAAAGGGAAAGAACAGAGTCCTAGGTGCATGTAATCCACTTGGTTCACGTAAGAAACAATAATAAATTCGAACATCAAACTGTGATGAAACTGTAGAAAATGGGATTTTGTTTCCATTGGGACTGCAATCAAAAGCAAGATTTGACACAGCAAAATTTCCTGAGAAAGGGGAATTTTGAGCTGTGCTATGCAAAATATTTTAATCCTGCTAGTGTAAATTATAATGACATAGAAAAAGATACTCCATCCTATTGCAGTCATTTTAAATTGTAACGGCAATGCGACTAGAGGATTCAGCAGCAGCCTGTAGCCAAACCAAAATTATCACAAGAAAAAGATCTTGATCCTGGAGAAAACCGTTCACCATAAGTAGGGCCATGGCTGTAATTGCTGGAGTGACACAGCAGGTAGCCTGTACTTTATTGTAGCACCTGAAGGATTTTACAGAGTAGTTCTGTGAAGGGAAAAGTAGAGAGAGACCTGAAGGAGCAAAGTGATCCATTACGTCTCCCTAGAACAGAGCAGTGAATCATTTATGATTACTACAATAAGCAAAACCCACTGTTTTAGAGCTTGGATATAAAAAATTCTTTTGATGTGGTAGTCTAATGATGATTGGTTAAAAGAGGAAGCTACTCAAGATCTGTATCCATTACTATTAAAGGGCAGGTGCCTAGAACTTGTGGATAGGTATTGTTTATTGCTTTTTACACACTGAACGTATATGGTGCACTTCAGTGAGTGAGTCAGGTCAGTGGGTATACAAACACCAAACAAGTGAAATCCCTAAATCAATATTCCATTCTATTCCACCAAAAGCAGAAAATAAATATACCATTTATAAAAGCACAGAGCTCAAACAGTAGTTTCTGAACTGCTAGGTTATTTTTATTAATGATGAACTAAATTTTCATTTCACTGTAACTGTTCATGTCAAAAAGAAAATGAATTGACCAGTCTCCATTACCTAAATGGCACTGCAGGCTTTTGCCACTAGAGTGTGTCAAGGCATACGTGAGGATTATCCTTTCATACTTGGCATTCATTAAATTCAAACTGCCACCTTAGCATTGGACAAAGCACAGATGTACCATTTTTCTGACTTCTTGCTTGATTGCTCTAACTAGCCTTAAAGTGTATGTTACTGAGAAAAGGTCTCACCTCATTACTCCGTTTACACTATCGCAGTGATTTTTACACGGATACTGATCAGCACCGATCCCCAGAAACAGTCCAGCCAGTTTTAAGATCCATTACATTAGGACTGCTTTTTCACTTCAATTTTACAGCCCTTGCAGGTTGGGCTTCTTGCTTTGATGCAGTATAATAACACTGTTTCTTTGTGCAGAAGAGCTAGCACACCTAGTCAACATATACAAATCTGTCCCTCCCTGTTTCACTCCATGCTGGATGAGTGAAGTTGTGCAAAATTTGTAACACAAAAATCATACCGGAAAATCTGCTGTGCTACAGAGACTATAGAAGCTCTTAAGAATTATTTAAGAAATCCAGTTTGAAGATAACCTATAAAAGCCCCTCTCTTTGATTATATAAAAAAAAATGAGAACAGTTAAAATTAGAAATGTGTAGGCACGAAGCATTGCCAATATCAAACGGAATATATTGAAATATACACAATTAGAAATGCTAAAAATTGGGCTCTGCCTCTGTACTTTGCTGAAGCAAGGCTTGCCCCCCTTCTCCATCTGCAAATCTCACTGGCAGTGCTCCCTTTCTCTTGGAATTGGATCATTTTTCCTTCTTCAGGTTGCAAACTCATTAGCTATTTTGATTACAGAAGTATCAAAAAAATCATCAGTATTTTGATTACTCAGTGATGCCTTTTCATTGGCCTTAGTGTCCTCACCCTAGTGAAAAGTTTTAGCTACTAGACCAAGCACATTAGCTCTTCTTATTTAAAAGATGTCCAAAAGAAAACACAACCACCACATGAGTAGATGGGAATCAGTGGGACAACAGACAACAGAGAAATTTGTAATAAGGTACTCGTGGTGTGTTCATGGGTGTTGTGCTGAATGGAGACAGGCAGTACTTGTCATTCATTGTCTACTTATTTCTTAGGAAAGGTCTGCCAAGCCTTTCTTGGAAATTTTATCAGTATCTTCCAATGTCCACGATGTCGCAGTGACAAAGTCCTGGCTAGAATTCCCGTAGGACTGTAGCACTGCAGGTAGCACTATCAGAACTGAGATGTCCTTTCCTCACTTCAGTCACTCACTGAAATCACAAGTCCCTGCAGACTAGATTTTCATCCCAAGGCAGAGCAGCAGAACACAGGCCATGCGTGCAGTGAGGCCCATGGACTAGCATTAGGGATGCACAGAGCAGAAGACAGGGACTATATCCTTACACTCAGGGGGAGTGCAAGCAAATGCCACAAAAATCACCTAAAATTCCCAGGAAAATATCTCATGGAGGTTTCATAAATAAAGCTTAGTAAAAGATCTTTTCTTCAGTTAAATAATCAAACAAAAATTCAAGAAGTTGCAAGCAGAAATCTCTGTTCTCATATATCTCATATAGATCTCATGGAGTTTTTTTACAAAATGAAATGCATTTAATAACTTTTTAAGAGTACTTCACATCATTTTTAATTTAGACTGATTTTGAAGTGGAAAATTACATTTCCATTAGAAAAAAAAAGTTTCATTTTAAGAATGTTAAAATTTTTCCTTTAAACTTTGGAAATAATTTTCTTACTG
The DNA here is from genome assembly GCA_013389825.1 of Crypturellus undulatus. Lineage (NCBI taxonomy): Eukaryota > Metazoa > Chordata > Aves > Tinamiformes > Tinamidae > Crypturellus > Crypturellus undulatus. Next base: position 13,163 of record VWPW01024176.1, on the reverse strand, counting down.
TTTCTCCTGAAACTATTTGTTTAGTTCAATTGTTCATCAAAAATAGTCCCAGTCCTTTGGCAACTCTGTTACTCTAGGAATTTAGAAATCACTGAAAATTTTTACCCAGTTCTATTCATAAATTCAAGCAAAATTTGGGGCCCTAAATCTCAAAAAAAAAAAAAAAGAAGTGAAAATACTAAAGAGACTTTCAAATGCAGGAATGCTTCCTGCATTCCTAGTTAATGTAGCTTTTATCCTTTTGCACTAGTAGCTCTACCCTCATTGTGGTAAAGTTGCTCATTAAACATTTTTCTAGAATTAGAAGTGAAGAATTAGAGAGTGAAGGCTAGAAAGTGAACTTGGTGCTTTTATAAAGACAGAAAAGCATCCCAGAGAAGATATTTAATTTATACCCTGAGGCAGAATGAAGTTGATTTATGTCAAGGATTATTTCTATCTCTCCTGTCAACCAGAACTATGCAGCCACGTCTGCATGGGCACAGGCAGCTCTGTCGGGTGCAGGACGGGGACAAAGTTTGAAGGGACTGAAGGAGCCAGCGGAGCTCTGCCCTCTGGCAGCTCTGCTGGGATGGAAGGCATCATCCCCAGCCTGCCCTCCAGGACAGAGAGATGTTTTTACACACCTGAGCAGGGACCCAGCTAGACACTAGGTCAACCCAAGCCACACCACAGGATTAAGGAGGATGGAGATTAGGAGCCTGCATTTGCCATGACACATTCATCCCAGCACAGCAATCACAACTGTTGTTTGGTTTGGGAGCAGACTGATTCACTGCGGCTACCTGGGGTCTTTCTCTGCCCATTTAGACTGGCTCAGACCTAGGACAGAATCCAGTCTTCCACCTCTGGGGTCTCAACCCAAAGCCTATTGTCACCAGTGGGAACCATTCCATTGATTCTAATCTCTGGATCAAGCCCTATCCAATTAGCTCTGCAGAATAACAACAGAATGGAGAGAAAAAAAAAAAAAAAAAAAAAAAAAGCGAAATTATCTCTAGAAAAAAAAGTGCTGATTTCCTTAATACTTTTTCCCTTAAAAAAGGCAATGTAGGTACTGGGTTTTTAATAAGCAAAAAACATGTATTTAGTTGCTTGAAAGCACATGAACTAATAAATTAAACCCCTGCTTTTCATTGTCAGGTATATCAGTAGACAGCTGCTAGAACGAAGAAGTAATACACAAATAGTAGTTAAAAGCTTTTAGCACAACAAAAAAAATTCAATCTCTTGGAAACTTCAGAGAGCAGATCACCACAAAATTACAAAAATGTAACTTTACATTATGTAATAAAAATGAAGAAATGCAGTGGATGTATGTTTTCCTAATGAACCTATATCTGCATCCGTGACATTTTGAATCAGAGCAGCAAAGAGCCCTGGACCACAGGACGGGGCAACATAAAAGTTAAAGGTAAAAATGGTAACATTTCTATATATGTTTTCTTGTAAACATGTGGAAAATACATACTACACTCCTAATGTTCATTCCTTCCTTAGTATTTTTGATGACATCAATATTTGCAAGTAGAAAAGAAAGAATAAAACATAGTTTTCTGCCTACTATAATCAAAAATTTTGAGTCCGTTATTATATTAGCTTATCTGTTTTTCCTGTAATGAGAAGTACCACACAGAAGAAGTGTGATTCTGTGATTATTCCTAGGAAATGATTAGGAATTAACATCTAATAAGAACAGATGAAATTTGCACAGCAGTTTGCAAGAAACAGAACTATTTTTTAATCCTCATTTTACATAAACAAAGCCGATAATAGCAAACCTTTTGGTGAATGAATTATTAGCAATTAGCCTTAATTTGGGTAGTGTAGACTATAGAAGCATTTCAGTAGTAGACAAATGCAATTTGAGAGAGGTTTGTTCTCTAGCAGCAAAATAACAGGCTGAGGTCACTCTAAACAAATGTTTGAAATGCAGCGTATTATTAGAATTTCAATCATTGCCGATTGCCTTTATTTACTGTAATTACTGTTTCATAAGATTTAGAACAAACATGTTTTGCTATGTGCTGCAAGACAACATATTGCAAATTGAGGTGATTCAGATTGAAACTTTCCTTACTGTGGCTAACTACATTATCAAGCCAAGACTTTAATATAAATTATTCTAATTCCCTCACAATAGTACCTGTTTTCTATCTTAAAAAAAACAACAAAGTAAATCTTTTATGAAATTTCACCCTTGCTTCTCAGCGATGGCTGCTTTTACAGTTCTTAGTCAGGACAGACCTATTCAAAGTATTAACTCCTTTCTACCACTTGCTTTCCTAATTTTCCAAATGGCATCTTAGTGACCACATTGTTATCATTTGGTTTTGGGGTCTGTGAATGTAGGAATACAACAGTGCTTACTGCTCCCTTCATACACCACAGATAGAACAGGTTTCCTGCACTGTCCTCAGGGGGCCCATACGAGCTGAAGCTCTGCACTAATACCGGTAACGAAACCATGCACTTCAACCAGTGACCCGCGGGACGCAGGAGATGGCATTCCTGGTGCACAATTATCTTTTATCTCTTGGATTCAGGTTTGGAGATTTTCACTTTTCTTTAAAGAATCAGGTCAACCCTAGTTGTCTGAACATATAACCAAGGTCAAGACACTCAGATAAAGCTAGAAGTTGACATCTGTAGTGCCAACAGTCTTTTAAAATAAAAACAATGTAATTCAGCCATGTGTAGATCATATTCTTCTACTGGAAGCTATGCAGCTTTTAAGGTTCATCTGGTGATTCTTGCTCCAAAGCAGAAAGAAATGAGTGTTTTATCCACTTCACAAAATATTTTTTCAAATAATTCCACAAAATTTCTATAGCACAAACAGCTTTTCAGATATTTTTATTTATTTCTCTCTAATAGTGCCAATTATGCAAGTAAGAGCAGAAAAGTCAACTATCAGGTCACATGATTCTGTTTTGGTTAATATACTCCTAGACTTTGCAACACTTTTACGACTGCATTACAACAAGGCCCCCACTGTTCACAATTCAAGTCTCTTCCCTCTATTCTTTCTTCCCACCCTGTAATTTTTCTTCACAGCCCTTTCTCTAAGCACACAGCCTAGGTGGTCAGATAGTCCACCTCATGATGGCCAGCTTCAGGCTTCTGAGTGAAATAAAATTATGATCACATTTGACACAGCTGCTTTTCCTCCTGGTGTTAGCATAACAACACAGTTCACAGCAACAGAGCTCTCTTAGGGGCAGGGTTGCTGAAAGGGAAAGAGACCTTGGGAAAACATGGTAAGAGCCTGACTTAAAATCTAAATGCAGATCTGTAGATGTCTTTCACACATCTCCTTACCTTTGCACTGGGAAGAATACGTATGTCCCATATGACATTATTTCCCTATTCCTTGGAAAACCAAAAAGGGCCCTCTCTGGGATCAGAATTTACAAAGCAAACTCAAACCTTCTTCACTCTAGTCCAGAAAGGCATCCAGACCACTTCTAAGATTTGGGGACACAAGAATTCTGCATCTCTTTGGATGCTGGCAACACATAGAACTATCTTATTTTGATTTACTTCTGGTCCCTTTCCTGTTTATGTCCTTTGTGCAGGTAGTTCAAAGAATGGCATTTTCTTTTTTCCTTTCTCCTCTTATGCAAATGCTCGGTGTTGTCCTCTGAAATCTTGTTCTCAGTCTCTTCCTTCCCTGTCTGGCAGGCAAGGTTACCTTCTGGGACCCTTGGTCTCTTGGTGCTACTACAGGGCAGAGGCTACAACCCATAGAAGAGCTGTCTCCTGCCAAGCTGTCAGCAGTATGCTAATGTGATGGCTGGGCAAGTACTGGAGAATGTCACTTCAAGCAAAATAACTGTCCTGAATGGCATTTATCATATCTGCTACCACATATCCATGAACAAAGAGCCCTACAAAATTCAGGTCTAATAAATACTCCAAATGAGATGCCCATAGGCGCTTAAGATATGAGAATGTGTCAGTAGCCATATGCACTGTAATCCTCTATACACGTATCTCCAGTAAAATCCTCTCCTAAACCATATATCTAATCCTAAACCATATATCTAATCCATATTCTCTACCGTGGAAGAGAATACTGTGGAAAACTCATCTATAAATTTCAGAATTAATTCACACAATTAAATAGAATATGAGTCTTCATTACTTTGGTTAACAAGCAGTTTTAAAAATGTGGTGAATGACCAAATCATCAGTCTGCCATTCAATTTCAGCTAGATGCTGTGCTACCATTTCATTTCAGGTTTTTCAAAGCCTTGCAGCTGAACTACAGCCGGGTATTTAATGCAGAATCATATCTTTTGGGGAAATGTGTTATTTTTAAGTGCCTAATAATTATGAACTCATTTGCCATTCCTTTTATAAGCAGGGGATGATAATGAACTCATCTGTTATTCATGTGAATGTCAAACGTGTCCCCACAGGAGTTTTATTCTAATTCACTATTAGTTAGTGGACTCATAAAATAAAAAGCTATCCATTTTCTACTCTGAACATGTAACACTTGGTAATTGCTCATCAAAGAGCAAATGTTATATTTTTCTTTAATACTGTTCAGTTCTTATTTAACTAGGTAAAGACAGTTTCAGAGTAAGGGTACCTTTATAATTAGTTCAGTCTCTTCCTTCCACACTGTAAATTCTGGTACACTGTAAATCTTCCATTTAAAATGCAATGAATGAGATCATGAGCTAGTATTTAAAACACGGACATTTACACTATAAATACACATACTGAAACTACATGCTTTTAACACAACAAGACAAGCTACATAATAAATTATATTGTATCCCTATTTGTAATCTTAATGATAGTTCAATGAAGGGAACTTTTTCAGTATTCGTGAGGTTTTTATGCAGCTGCTCTATGGTAAAGAGAATTTTAGAGACAGGATACTTACAGGTCACTGTAGGATTTGAACATGATGGCACTGGACAATGGGACTTAGACCTACAAAAACAAACAGAAAATAAGCTCCATAGAAGAATTCTAAATTACACTGTATTTCAGAAAAGTAAATGCAAAGTTTTCTTTATTAAAATACTTTTTTTTGGAAACCCCATAACTACTAGATGTAAGGACTTCATGAAATGATAGCCTTGAAATACTTCAACAATACTTCCTTACATTAGACATGCTGTGCTAGGCTTCCCTCTACCCTCTCCCATTTGCAAATTGCACTCAAGTATTGTTTTAAGTCACAGTGACTATTTTGATCATCTGATCATTTCTAAAGAATGCATTATTATAAAGATGCATTGTCATAGAAGATGGTAGCAAATCCAGAATTCCAATTGTATTTGAAAAAATCTACATTAATGTATTTACAACTAGACATTACAATTCACAGACAAGTATTCTTTTAACAAAGAAGTTTTTGGATTATCTCACTAGCAGAGGAGATATTTTGATGTCTGATGTGATATTTGAAGAAATATATATAAATCCCTTATTTTAAATAATGATCTTGTTAAAATCATTTGCTTTTAATGGCAGTAACATCAGATAGCAGTTACATAGATACATACATACTGAGTTACATAGATAATGGGATAGTAGGAGTATCAAAAGTAGTAAATGAAAGGGTGTAAAGAGTATGAGTAATGAAAGGGTATACAAGAGGGCTGAGACTACTGTGTTGGGAATTAGATGAAACTTCACTGAAATTTGGATGTTTAACAGCTACTTTCCAAGAAGAATTATTGTAAAAAGTAGTTACTTTGTACAATGAATAACAAAAAATGTGAGCAGACTGAAGACAGTTTCCTGGAGTCAGAATAAAATTTGGGGGATGAGAAGAAATGAAGAGACATAACAGCTTTGTTTTGTGGAATATGTGTGTGTAGGTATATGTATCTATATAAAGTTTGCCTGGAACCCAGAAAATAACTCAGGAGACCTAGGAACAGACAAATCTATCATCAGTTTACAATGGGAACCTGCAGATCTCAGATTTTGGACTCCTAATTTGTTCCACAGTTGGTAAAATTCTATTAACTTCATTGGAGTAATTTGACTAATGTCAACATGTATGTATATGAAACATGTATGAAAGAATAGACTTTTGCTATAACATTATGTTGGAAAACATGGACAAGTAAGGCTTCAGCTCTGTGAGACACTGAATGCTATCGACTCCCACATGCTGTAATTTATTGAGAAGTCTGCTAGTCTCCTCTAAAAGTCTTAAGGATATAAGAAATATTTAATAGTGAGAAGTGCTTAACATGAATTATTTTGCTTTTGCTATATACAAAAAAAAAAAAAAAAAAAAAAANAAGAACACTCTGCAGGGCTCAGTTAAGTAGGGATAGGGAAGATAGGAAAGGTGACAGAGGTGACTCCAGACATGCCATGATGATCAGCATTGCTGGGGCTGCACTAATGACTGCTACAATTGCCAATGCTGAAGGTCACAACTGCAGTGAGGAAGGTTTGGCTGGAACCCTGCTGGCTTTTCGCCACAAAGGGTAACGTCTGCTATTAATTAACATACTATTCATATCTTCAGGCTTTTTTAGGAGTTCATAGCAGCACATGGCAAAACACTGGCATTTGTTAGTTTGAACCCAGTGCACTGGGAACATTGTTTCTTTGCATATAAAAGTTGAAGAAAGATAAATTCACCAAAGTGACATAAACGGTGATTTTATAAAACCAGACATGGCAAGGAGGATTGGTGTAACATTCAGGTTGACATGTACAGATCAGAAGTCTTGGAAGATATGACATTAAGTAATTCAGATACTGAGGATAAAGGGTAGTATTTCTAGGAAACAAGAAAAAATGCATTCAGTAAATAAGGGTAAGTTATAATACTGTAGAAGGAGAAATGATTATGATTGACACACATATTTTTATAAACTGCAACAGTCTGCTGCAGCTAATGAGCATTCTCCTGAAACAATACCTAAAAATATTTTGTGAGGCATGACTAAAGATGTCTAACAAAAAGTGACTAGCGGAGCCCCATCTGGAACAGTGGAAGCAGTTCCTGGCCATTTTACAATAAAAAGATTTTTACAGAGTGAGAACAGTAGACGGCAAGCAGGATTCATGGATATTTGTTATTCACAGAGATTAAAAAAAAAAGTTCTTCGGTCTTTGAAAAAAAGCACAATACGTCCCCCTTTTTTTTTTCTGAAAGGAACAGGGAGATGACAGCTTCATTGCTATCTGAGCAGGATAAAATACCAGAACAAGGGAGCGTGAACCTAAGGTAAGAACTGGGTATTGAAGGTACACAGGTGAAATTCCTTCACACAAAAGGCAAGTTAACATGTGCAAAAAGATATTAAAAGCAGCAGCCAGAGAACCTCAGAGGACTTCCCAAGAAAATTAATATCTAAAAAGGAAAGTTTAACACAGTCTTCTATGAAAAGGAAGATCAAAATTTATGCTCTGTAGCTACCTTTTATGGTAGCATTTTCTGTAAGCCTAAACAATTAGTATTGTTAACAATCATCTGATGCTGTTACCATTCCCCACTTTTCTGAAATTTCTGCTCTTTGCATTAACTAAGCATTAATGTAAGTTTCAGGTCATAGTTTTTAGAGAAGATGTAAAATTTTTAAGTCCCGACCACTGGTGGTGGTTAAAGACCTGGTGTTATCCTTGAAACTGCTGTAATACTAGTGCATGATCAGATTTTAATATGAGTGATTACATCCTAAATTACTGATTTGTTTGAAAATGAAAGATAACATTCCTTCCTAGTACAATTCAACTTCTATTTTCTGCTAAATTGCTGCTAGATTTCATCAGATACCTGCATGTCTGCACTGAATAAAGAAATAACATTGTGTTGTTTTAAATGTATTAACTTAAAACTTTTAAAGCTGGCATGCTGGATTCCTTAGAAATGAGAAATGTTATTAATACATACAGTCACTCCACATCAGTGGAAAATATTTTGTGAAGGAGACCAACTACAAAAAGCCATGTCAAAAAATATGTCCTAAGGCTTATTATTAATGTATCAGCTAGCATAAATCACTGTAGCTCCACTGACCCCGATGAAATCATGGTGAATTTATGCTGAGAACAGAGCTACACCAACTACATCTTCCTTTTATCACTGCATAATGGAAAATACATTCAGAAAGCATAGGATATTGCACTAGCAATATTTCAGGAAGTTTCTAGCTCACAAAATCATGTGAAAAGAATTCTATGAAAAAGCAGCTACTAGTTTCACTTTTTATCTATTGCAAGATCTTCATTTTTTAAATTAAATAATTATTTTAACTCCACTGACACTTTATACATTTAATGTTTTTATGGCAAGTTAGGAGACTGGCCACCCTAGATATACAGTTTGACAAAAAACATTTTAGAATGTCTGCTTACAAACCTCTGCCCAGTGTTACATTGCAAGTTCCACACACAGAAGATTTAAAAAGACCAAACCTAGTTTACACAAAAGTGAAAAATGCCTGTAAAACAATGTTAGATTTAAAATAACACATACTGGATTCACAGAATGGTTAAATTATAACATAGCTCAAAATATGAAACAGGGCCAGGAATCCAGTAACACAACATGGACCTTTTGTCTGCTGCCTGGTATCACATCCTGAGACAGCTTTTTATACAGATTTTAGAAGAGACTTCAATAGGAGCTTGATATATGGAACAATAGCAGGATACAGCCTCTAACTGGCAGGAACAGTTACTGTTTTCAGACGCGCAAGTTAACTTTCATTATAATACTTTATTGGATTTTGTGCACACTTTATGGCCTAGATTCATAGCTGCCTTAATTTCTCCTGGGTACAGCTGGGATAGAGATTGTATCAAAACGTGTTAAGTATTCTCTCCAAGCAGAATATACTGAGGCAAACTCACAGGAACCTTAAGAGTCTAACAGAACAGTTTGGGAAAGCGATAGAGGCAAAACCACTTTCTTCCCAGCTCTCCGCGATAGGTGGGAACTCCTCAGACCAAAGGAGTTCTCAGTGTGTAAATCTTCAGTCCTATGGCAGACCCATCCAAAAAAGATCATTATGATAGGAAGGTGCAAATATAGAATATGATCTCTGAGTTTTGGGGGCTGTCAATACAGACTCATCTCTAGAATATTATGCTCTAGTTGTACAATATTGCTGACCATTCTCGCCCTTGGTTTTCAGAAAATAAACTGTGGTATAACATTTCCTTTAATACTAGAAAAGTAGAAAACGATTTATTTTGAAAAGAAGGCTCTCCCTTCTCCTATGTTTCCTTCCTTAGCTCTGACTCCTCTACTGTCTCAAGCATAAGCTAGCTTCCCTTACTCTTAATGCCCCTTATACTCCCTATTCTTATCCTGTTCTTCACATCTTTCCCTGGCTCGTCATAACCTTCATTACCTATTATTTAAAATTCAAACACTTTTGTAATTTCTGACAATTTGCTCATACATATATATGTACCATGTTACTTTAGGCTGCATTTTCTCATTTTGCACCAGGAGTGCTTAAGCTGCCTGAGGCTATTAATTCTCAACTTTGTATAGCTCCTCCAAATTGCCATCATAGCTTTTTGTGCAGCCCTCTGATAAACCAGACAGGAGAACTGATCTGGCTGAAAAATAATCCAGGGAAAAAGAATGATTGTTTTTCAGCTTGATCTTCTGCCTCACATCTGCACTAACAGCCCGTGAACACAACAGAAAGGGTTGGACAGGAAAGGGAACAATCAGCTGAGGTAGGGCCGCCTAAACCAACACTGCTACTGCAGAGAAGCATATGGCAACACAGCCTAAATATGTTATTATTTTAAGTCCCTCTTTAAATCTCTCACCTGTCATAGTGCCTATTAAAAGAACTGCTACTAATAAAGCAAGTATTATATGACTCCTGCTTATGATGCAGCCCAATTTTGGCTCATTGTTTCCTTGTTCTATTTCTTTTCTTGTAGTCAGACTGTAAGATCCTCAGAACACAGATCATCTTTTGGTTGACTTAAGAACAATCTCACTCCCACTACAATCAGTGCAAATTCTACCTCAGATTGAAAATGAATTAGATCATACCTAGTATGACACCATTTTCCCCAGATACAAGCCAATTTGAGTTTTTTCAAGGGCAGTCCTTTTATGCAGCTTTGAATCTCTCAGAAATATCTTTCTGCAATTAGTTTTATTTCTTCCATCACTAGCAGCTCTTGTCAAGAATGATAGGTTGTAATTTTGAATTAAAAAAAATAAAAAAGGAATTTAGGTATCTAACTTGTAACATGGGGCAAATCTAAAATTTTAGTGATGTTAGATAGTGATAGTGCTAAATAGCTGGAGGCAGAAAGCACAGCTACGTCATACGTAAATTAAACTGATTTAATTGCACTACCATACTAGGCTCTGTCATACTGTTAGAAAGGTTTTGATCTTTATACTGAGTTCACTTACTACATTTGACTGCATATGAGGCACAGCAGGAGAAAATCTGCTAAAGTTAGCAAAATACAGAAGTACTATATAAATGAAGGAACTAAACACATTCTTGTAACAAGAAATATAAAGGAGCACAAGTTTTAACTGAAGCAAATGGCCAGTGAAGCAGATGTTGCAGTTTCCTGAAGTCAAAGAATAAACTCTTGTTCTAATATAAATGGAAATTTCTCACTGAATGATGAAAAATATTTTGTGGGTCTACAGTTCTTTCTCCTTGAAGATATTGACAAAAATACTTGATAGCAAAATTGTCTTCCTTATTCTACTAAACAATAAATTCACAGTTACATTAATATATTTGCTACTACCTCTAAAAAAATAAAAAAAAAACGTATTACAACACAATCATTGTGGTTAGATAAAATAGGTTCACAACTACTGGTAAATTTGCAGGCAAATATAACAAGGAACATCTGCAGAGCTGAAAAAAATGTTATGTGTTTTTAATAAGTGTAGAATATTTTTAATTTACCCTTTCATTTGGGTAGCATTGATGCAATACTTAATCGAAGAGAGATCACTATGCAGCAATCAGTAGCCCTGATATTGCACAACATCATCAGTCGCAGGTCTGAGACTTGTACTGAACCTCATAACCTTTTGTCCTAGTGCAGTGTGATTTGCACTTCTATCCACATCAAAAGGTTTTGCATTTGCTTTATACTTTTGTACACTTTAGTCTTAAAGAATGTAGGGAGTTAAAAACATTAGAAAAGGCAGAATTCACTATCTGCAGAAACTTTTCTCAAAAGCAACAGAAGGTGTCACTGCTAACTGAATTTAAACAAATGATTCCCACAAGTGGAGAAGTTTGCCTTGTTTTGAAAGGAACGTAAAAGTTGTTTGAGAGAGGGGAAGCTCAGTTCCCTTCCCAGGCCTTCAGCAGCTCCAAACACAAACACCAAATTTAAAAATTGGAAATGACTGTTTTACACTATTTAATTCTTCCCTATCCTGTCTGCAATCTTTCCCTGCAGCTGTTTCACCTCAGGCTATGATTTACAGTCAAAGCGAGGGAAGATTAGGCCAGTATTTGGACAGAAGCCCTCCAAAGGGCTTTCTAACCATTAGCAAGAGCCTTCAAGCTCTAGTAAATAGTGATTTTTTCTCTTTGAATCCACGATGACTCAAAGATCCAGACTGTATTAACATCATGAAGATACTGGAGAAACCATTTCCAACAAAAGTCTTTAAGCAGTCTGTGGCTCGCAAACTTTGTGCAGACCTCGCTTTAACTTCAGTAGTCATTTTCCATCTCTCTAACCTTAGGATATTGTTTTAACTGTGTGTGAAAAACTTCACTCCTTTGTCTTCCTTGATATTGTGGCGTTGCTATTCCACGTTAAGCAGCTGCTACGTCCCATGCCAGAGACGGCTGCCTAACATTGATGGGTGAAGTGTTCTTTTCCAAATATACACACACACGCAGCTTTTAAAATGCTTTAAAGTCCCTTGGGAATCTCCCTCTAAATTCAGACATAAGGATGCATGAGGCTAATGTAAAATAAACCCCCACCCTCCTGCCCTGGATTTCCACCATCCCAGAGACTCACATCCTTCTCCCTGCAGGCGGCCCTTGCCCTCAAGGGAAGGCCCAGAGGTCTCCAAGCCAGGTGACCGCCTGCACTGCTGGAGCGGCGCCGAGGCCCTACCTGAAACACTTTCTTTTTTCTCTTTTTCCCTTCTTTTCCCTCCCCCCACCTCTTTTCTCTCTCTCTATTTTTCCCTTCCTTTTTTTTTTCTTTTCTCCTTCTTTTTCCTCTTTTTTTTTTTGGCCTCTTTCTCTCTTTTCTCTTTTTCCTTCACAGAAGGGCAACTCGGGTCTCTTGCATTATTCTGCGGGCCGCTCGTGACCGCCTTCGCCCGCCGCTATCTCGCCTCAGGGCGGCGGGGGGAGGTCGCTGCCGCGGCGCTCCCCTCAGGGCGCCAGCGCAGGAAGCGGCGCGGCGGCCGCGCGGCTCCCTGAGGCGGGGCGGGCGCTAACGCTGCTCTCTGTGTCTCCTTCCCTCCTCCCTCCCGCCCCTTCCTCCTCCATCTTCCTCTGCCCATTCATTCCGCCTCCCTCCCTCCCCCTGCAGGCGGAGCGGGCCCGGCGGGAGGCGGAGCGGGCCGCCGCACGTCCCCCGGCCGGCCGGCCGGCCCCCCCGCCATGGGTCGGAAGCGCTGCGTGGGGGGAGACGGCTCCAAGATGGCGGCGGGTTGCTGCGGGGTGAAGAAGCAGAAACTCTCCAGCTCGCCTCCTTCGGGCTCGGCCGGCCCGGGCGGCGGCGGCAGCTCCCACTGCGGCGGGGCGGCGGC
>VWPW01024169.1:0-10742 GCA_013389825.1 Crypturellus undulatus | reverse complement strand
AAAAAAAAAAAAAAAAAAAAAAAAAAAAAAAAAAAAAAAAAAAAAGTGTCCTTTTGACTGAAAACAATGTGAGCACTCTCCGGATATCTCTCTATCTATGTCTCACTGTGCATATCTGCAGCGTAATTTAACTGTTAAAAGGAAACTGTGACTTAGATTTTTTTCTTCAGAATGCTTTATTACTAATTCCAATATTAGAGCATGGCCTCATGGCCATACTTTTCTGCTGTAGCTGGATCACAGCTACAAAGAAATAGAAAGTAAAGCACTGCAAAGAAAAATGAAGCCTTTTTTAAAGAATTGATTCAGCAAATTACATAGATAAGTTTTAATTCATGCAGATATTACATTTCTTTGTTGAATAGAGGTGTATTTTAGAATGGTTTTAAAACAAAACTCTAACCTGAAATGCTTTGCTGAATCATTATCTCAAAACTGATAACGATTCAGTGGGATATGGAAGACTTTACAAAGCCATGCTATATTAGCATTCAGTAACCTGGGTCATATTATGCCCCAGAGTTGCACACATGGAGTCTCTTTTAAGCTTGAACTGGAGGGCATATTCAAGTATTTCTCTGGCTCTGTCCCCAAACTTCCAACTGTGCAGAGATTTGCAAGACTCCTACAGGTAGGACAGGATAAAGAGAGATGAGATAAACAGGCCAGCATTAGCAAGAGAGGCAGCAGAAGGGAGAGTAGCTAGTTACTTGAAAAGCCTTTACTTCATGTGTCAACATCCTGAAGTACCCAGAAAATATACTCTGCATTACAAGAGCTCTTAGATTTTGAAGGAAAGAAACCAGTGAAACTAAAAGAAAGTTTTGAAATTGGTAAATACTTTGTACATTTCCTCATGTAATTTTAATAGGAACAATTCTAATGAATCTTATAAAAGAAAATTATTATACATTAATACCATCACAGGATATTTTATGGCAAATATTCCCCTTACAGTTTAAGGCCCATTTCTGTAGGTCTATAGCAGAGGATTAGTAGAAGAAAAAGAAGATCTTGTAGAAAGCAAGATACTAATATAGGAACTATGAGGTAGATCTTGGCTCAGCTTTGCATACATCCACAGCTGTAAGTCTTTGGGAATGCCACTGCAGGTGAACACTATAACAATCAGCATTGACAAACTTTTAAGTCCTCCTGCAGCAGTTAGGCCTAAGCATTAAGGGTGCTTAATTGAACTCATAAATTTTATTACTAATGGCTGTGCCTCAGTGCTCTTCCTCTTCCCAGTGAGAATCAGTGTCTCTGTATTGTCACAATTTGCTGATATTTCTTATTTAGAGTGATTTTTTTCTGTTCACTAGATCCTAATTAAAGCTTCAAGGTGTTGTTGAATTCAAAATAATCCTAAGAAATGAACAACGCTCATTACCTTATGCGGCAGAATGACGGGCAGTCCTGGGATTTGATGTAATAGCAGCATTGCAGTTTAGGTAACTAAAGTGAAATTGTTTCCTCATGTACAATGTAAGAAAGACTTATTTGGCATTAAGGTTATAAGAGTCTGGTTGTATATTTCTTGGTCATTGCTTTCCCCTACAATCCTTGCCTCCTTTAGTGCAGAAATTCTGTAACAACTAATAATGAAAAATCATAGTAAGACTACCTTCATTATAGCTTTTGTAACTGTATAAAAGAAACTATTACTATTTTTTTTTATTTCTTTATTTCTCTAACCCATTTTACTTAGTAGAGTTTACTGAAGTATCTTCTTTACCTTTGAAAATCATCATTTTGGAATAGGATTAATACAAACTCAGGAAATTTGTTTATTCGTTGTCTAGGTTATATAAGTAAGAAAAAAGCCTTCCGTTTCCTTGGTATTTTTCACAAACACTAAATAGTGAAAACAAAAAAATACAATGGATAACTGAAAAGCTGGGTCTGCTATTTTTGAATACAATTAGCACTTAGCAAAATAAATAGGTAGATGCAGTTGTGGTTCTTGCCTTGCCTTAAAACAATGGTTTAGAGTTATGTGCGTATGATCCAAATGCTTGTATTCACCTTAACAACCTTTATGTGCTTTTAGTAAGCTCACAGAGAACTCCTGGCCATGGAAAATATACTCATGCTTAATTACATTGAAGAAATATCTCAGATTAAAGCAACCTACCTTATCAAACACCTTAGTAACTAAATACCAAAAGTATATGCATGAAATTACAATTTTATGAGTCATCTTTATTTTGTTCCATACAGAGAAACTTAGTAAAGGAGACTATGTTTTAAAGTAATCTCTTAAAAGATAATGTAAACTGAAAATGTAATTTGAGAAGCTCTAATTGCTTCAGAATAGAGGAATTATGTACACTAGTGAATTGAACATAAGCGAGCTACAGATAATATTTGTATGCTGTTTTGTTCAAAGAAAATATTTATTGAAAGGGATAGGATGGTGACATTGATGAGGCTGGAATTACAGCCAGTAGAAAAGATAACCATTCATTCTGAGAGTTCATGTCTTCTAGAGGACTTCTCTGACATAGCTAAGGAAAAATGGCTAAGAAGAAAAGGGAGCTCAGTCAGTCACGACAATATTGTTTTGTAAAAGCAGCAAACAGGATTACGTATAATGAGATTATCAGATAATTCTGTGAGACAACACTCACATAAATCACCAAAGGGGAGGGAGCTGGAATCTGCAATATTTGTTAATAGCAGCAACATGTCAGTGACAAGAATAAAGATTTTTTTCTCCACAAAATAGAATACTGTTCTGGTCATAGGACTGAACTATAATTAAATATGATTCCTGTTAAAAAGAGTCCTTCTGTCTAGCATATGAAGGACATTGAAACTCTAATGTCTGACTTCATAAAGGGAATTTCCTTATTAAAATAGCCAGGAATACCTTTTTACCAACCTGAACTTTTTTGCCAGTGGTGCACCGTGTTGAAGTAAGGCAGCAAGACAAAAAGGTTGTTTCTGCATCTTAGTTACTCCTCTGAAAGTTTGCTATTCTAGTTATACGTGCAGCCAGCCTCGACCAACACAGTGAACCTCTGGTTTCTATCATCTGGTACCACAGAAAGCTCTATAACAGGACACCAGAACCCATCATGACAAAATCTCATCTGTTATTGAGGGTCATCATTAGCTATATCAGGGTCAAGCATGTAGTAACCTCCGGAGTCATAAATTGTCCCCCCCATCATTCTCTCAATAGCCTCATGTAACCTTTGGCTTTCCTCTTCCTGTGTTGTCACTGGTGGACTCGGAGCTCATCGTGTTTCCTGTGCTATTTAAAGAGCTTCTTGGTCTGATACATTATTTTAAGCTCGCCACCATGCTCTTTAGAATACCAACAGGAAGCATTTACCCTACACAAATCTTACTAATTTGCAGTTCTCAATTTATCTGAGGCTTTCTCTGAGACTAGTTTTGCCATATTTTATATAGAAACAAGAGTAAGTTTAAGAACAGAGAGGTCTAGATGATGTAGCATTTCCCCCTTCTGCCCAGTCTTCAAACACGCTTTCCATATTGGAGAAACCTGTCACAACTCTCATGTGTATCCCACTGTTGCAGTGGATACAGATTTTTAAAAAAAAAAAAAAAAAAAAAAGTGTAACTTCTGAAAATGTTAGTTGACTGTGAAAGTAAAGTTATACCAGGAACATTCATGTCCAATACTTTCACAATTATTTCCCCCATACACACATCCAACTCTTAGAAGTCACCAAGATCTCCCTTTAACTGTCTGACATTTCATTATATTTATTCTGGTACCTCTCAGCAAGAAGATTGCTATGTCCTCAGGCTGGGCCCCAGAGATTATTTTGCCTGAATCATTTTCATAGGGCATTTTCTCCTCCTGAGTCCATAGAAATGGGCTCCATAAAATTTTCAAGTGAAAGTTGACATTCTATTTTTCCTAATTAATTGACAGAATTATGGCTTATTTATGTGGTGAATTTGCAAGGCATGAGCAATGAAGAGGCTTAAGGTTGCAGGCAATATCCATCAAGACTCCTTAGTGCTATATATGTCCTGGATCATAGCTCATCTTTTTTGAGGAAAGGGAGCAAGCTACAATTCCAGGGCTTCTCTCAAGCATGATGTAGTAGGCGGATCTATGGCAATTGTTTACGAAACACACTTTGTTAGGTGCATTCCACATACAAAAGAAAATCTACTTATCTTAACTCTTATCCATCTTGTTATTAAATTTGTTTTCTCCTTTGCCTTTTCAAACTTCTGTTTATATGACCTTTACAATGAAAAGTAAACAAAGGATCAACTGAACCCAAACCAGGTTCCTGGCAGCTCTGGCCCAGCATTGGAAAGAAGGCAATGCATGCTGAATCAGAGGGCAAACAAATATCATTAATGATGCAACAATTTTCCCTAGATATTCTTCTTTCCTTAGAAGTGTGTGCCTCCTTTTGATCCAGAGGCTCATACACTACAAGTGTTAGGGAAAAAAATGTATGCTAACTCCTGAACAACTTGCAGGGATAGTGACCTCTCAGGGTGAGTTGGATGTGATGTTTTCCCTACTGCCATCCTCTTACATGCACAAGGACAGCTTCCTTTTCTTGAGCTTTCACAGCCACAAAGTACATAACCACTCTCCAAGCCTACATATACTGGACCCAAAATGTAGGTCCTAACAGCTTTTGCACAAGCAACAAGTTTTATTTGCAACAATGATAAAGAGCACCCTATGGACTCAGTGAAATCCTAATTTCCATCACAAATATGCCAGAAGAGGTATGGTTTATATCCCTTTTAGAACTGACCTATTCCTTGATGGAGTTGTCCTTTCTCCAGCATTGCATTTTTTTTTCCGTCAAAAAATTGTCTCTGACAACACTTCTACTTTGAAAAGATGGTTTTGCAGAAACTTCACTTACTTCCCCATTCTGTCTTCCTTGCCCCGTCTCCAGAGAAACGGAGGATATGTGGTGCTTCTTTCCAGGTAGGCTACCCTACCTTTTGAATGAAGCTAGTTATATGGTTTATTAAAAGTGAAAAAAAAATGTTTTTAGGTATTTAATGCTTCTCACATATCATCACTTTGATGAGTCAGTTTAGTAGATGTGCAGAATCTCTGCTCTTCTTTACAACCTTAACCAGGGCAGTATTGTCTTTATTTTTTGTACAGCACCATCAAAATTTGAGACATGAAAGTGAGACTCTACAGGTTCAGTACACCTGTATTCCCAGCATTACACAATCATGTTTTCCCTTGCAGTTGCACCAGATCTGTGCAGGTAAACCTGATATCATGGACTTTTTTTCAGAGGGCATTATTGCTCTGGTCTTTTTAAAGACACAACAGCTTTGCCCTTTCAAAAGCTGACTTCTCTCTTTCCTTTCTCCATTTAGAATTAATTAATTCCTGCCTCCTCACAAGTACTTACAATTACAACTCCAGCCAAGAGAGCACGTAAACATCTGCTGTGTGAGTACCTAATGCTTAATGGAGTTAATGAACT
The DNA here is from genome assembly GCA_013389825.1 of Crypturellus undulatus. Lineage (NCBI taxonomy): Eukaryota > Metazoa > Chordata > Aves > Tinamiformes > Tinamidae > Crypturellus > Crypturellus undulatus. The sequence goes on along the minus strand of VWPW01024169.1, from coordinate 5,280 downwards.
GTCTGTAAGTACTGTTCTCTCTAGGCAATATAGCCTAAAAATTTACACCACATACCACTCTGTCAGCACTCTCAGGAAAGGGATCTTGAGATTACTGGCAAACATAGCAACATGCTGCTGACTGATAAATCTGTGTTAAAATAAATAATCGTGAAAAATATGCTCTTCACATGACATACCAAATGCAGATTTGAATCTGGATCTGCTGAGAATCCTAAGAATGTCATAGAGTGACTGTAAAGGGGTTGACAAAACTAGCATTTACAGTCCTCCCACCTAACCAGAGTACCTATATGAGATGCTGAGGTACTGTAGGATCCCACTGTTATCACTGGAGAGCATCAGCTACAGAAAGAAATTGAAGTCTGAATCTGAATCCGTCTTTGGCAGAGACTCTTTTTCTCCACTAATGACACAGGCAGCTCAGATAATGCAGTTAGCACCTGAATCCAGGTAAGATGAACTTGGGTATGCCTTGGAAAATCCATGTGTGTCACCTACCTCCTTGTCTATAAGCACCTTATGTCATGCTGTAACTGTGGTTAATGCTTATGCATTGTGCATAATGCAAGTGTGAATATTTACATTTTATGATTTATTTAACTACTCTTCCTGGAGAATGCCCTCTAACCTGTCTTCTGGATACATGCCTAACTAGAAAATATCTGCTCAGCTTAATTTACCGATTAAGTAACTCATCCAGCCTGTACCAACCGTGTGCTGGGCCAGTCCTTTACACTCTTTACAGTTTTTCCTCATAACACATACTTTAGCAGAGATTTTGACTTAAAGGAATCCTGTTCTCTCACTCTGTTGTATGCAGCACAGCTGTCTTAGATGTGCCATTATCATTGTCTGTGGAACTCTGATATAATCTAGATCAATAAACAAACTTAATCCTAAAAAGAAGCCTCCAAAAATGGAAAGCATCTTAGGCCGAAAACGGCATTTTAGAAACAACTACTCACTGTACTGTGGTGGTTGTAGGGAGAAATCTGTTAATAATTCTCAGCTGGATTCATATCCTGTTTATGATATGACTTTTGGCAAGCAAACATTCAGATTCAAGAAGCATCGTAAGCAACATATAATACCATAAACTGTATTTGGAATACTCTAGCTCAGACAGGAAAGATGAGATTCATCTCACTTCACATTATAACTCTGCAACATGGGCATCTGCAGCTTAAGAGGTTGTCCTATGATTCTTTTCAGGCAATGGAGAGAAACAGGCATTTAAAAATGTGATTCATTTTACACAATAAGATGATTTGTGCTCTAGTACATGCCTGTTTCTCACTACTGACTACAAGGAAGTGTGGAGTGACTAGGTTAGCTGCAGACATCTGTATTATAGATAGCTATGATCTCCTCCCTGCTTTCCCTTGCATGTCATTTTCATACCTTTTCTTTAATATCGTAGAATCATTATGGTTGGAAAAGACTTTCAAGACCATTGAGTCCAACCACAAACCCTTCAACACCATTCCTGATAAACCATGTCCCTAAGTGCCTCATCTACACGTTTCTTGAACGCTGCCAGGGACAATGCCTCCACCACTTCCCGGGGCAGCATGTTCCAATGCTTCACCACTCTTTCTGTGTAGAATTTTTTCCTAATATCTAACCTGAACTTCCCCAGAACAATTTGAGGCCATTTCCTCTGGTTCTATCAGTAGTTATTTTGGAGAAGAGATCCCCGCCTCACTACAACCTTCTTTCAGGTAGTTGTAGAGAACATATGTAAGCATATGTCTGTGTGTATATACACACACACACATGCACACATAAAAAATAATGTTCCAAGAAAATTTACACATGTCTGGATACATTAGTTCTGATATATGAGCCCATTTCCTTCTTAAGGTCCTGTCAAAGAAGATTTCTCTTTATAAAGTGACTGTGATACATGCTATGATTTATGCAGGCTCTCCAAAGATGAGAACGGCAGCAGACTTGACACTCTTCTCTTGCCCAAGCCCTCCATCATCCTATCAGTTAGCAAATAGTGAAATATTCAACAGCTAGCAGCAGTTTTCTCCTTGCACTTAATAGCTGGGACTGGCTAAGCACAAAGCCAAGCAGCACAAGTATCTGAATTAGCACAAAAAGCAGCCAGTCCTTGGATCCCTGGGCTCCTTAGGCAGTATAAACATGTCTCTTCATAATCCCAGTTAAGTCATAGAATCATAGAATGCCTAAGGTTGGAAGGGACCTCTAGAGGTCATCTAGTCCAACCCCCCTGCACACGCAGGGCCACTTAGAGCACGTGGCACAGGACTGCATCCAAGCGAGTCTTGAAGATCTCCAGAGAAGGAGACTCCACAACCTCTCTGGGCAGCCTGTTCCAGTGCTCTGTCACCCTCACTATCAAAAAGTTCTTCCTTAAGTTCCCGTGGAACTTTTTATGATGTAAGAATGTACAAACTCCAAACTTCTCATGTTCTCCCTTTAACTTAGAGGATATTTTAAGCTACAGAAGTTAGCTAACAACTCTTTATAGAGTCAGAGGTTGTTGTAGACAGAAGTCCCCTTGCACAAACATTCGTATCTCCTCTACCATACATGCTATGAACTAAGTATTATCCTAATGAAATCCTTTCCTGGCCCTTGTAAATTAATTAAGTTCTAGCATTCAGGTATATGTAAAGGGGTGAAGGTGCTAGGTCTTGGCTGCTCTGCTTAGATGCATCCCTTCAATCTGCATCAGTCAGTCTGAACTTCATTGTTTCACCTCTCAGAGCACTAAATGCATGTGACCAGCAAGAGGCAACAGCATGAGAAACCCTCCAGCACAATTTCCAAAACAGCAACTAAGCATATCCACAGATTGTTCAACATCTGGAAGTTTCCTTGACCTCCTAGCTGCAATCTACATGGATTCCAACATACAGAGGATTAAATAAAATCCCTGCCTCCTTCCTGCTGCTTTTCTCTCTCTCTTTGGACTAAAACCAAACTCTGCAGCACACAACATATTGCTTATCAGAGTGCTTCCCTGCCAGAGCAATTTATGGACTCAAATTATACATCACAACACCCTTGCAAGGTACAGAGGATCATTAAAAATTTGGCAATGAACCAGTACTTGTTGGAACAATCTCATGTAGGTCAAAGTCCATCTGTGGTCCTAGGAATTTTAGGAACTGGGCCATGGGAACACTAAGACAGAATAAAGCCTAGAGCTAGAGCACAGGACCCTCATAGTTGACCACTGTGAAAGGGAATGGAAGGTATTCAATGGTTGTAGACTCTTGGGCATCTCTTAAACCTTATTGTTTCATTCACTGAAAATGTCAAGTACTTTTGAGAAATCACACTCAAAAAAAGCAAGACTATTATAGTATTTAAAGAAGAAAAATGGTGACTAATAGGATTTCAAAAGCACAGAGATCCACAGCTCCCATCTGAAATCCTGCAGATATAAGCCTGTCACTTTAGATGCTTAAATGCTTCTTAAAACATCACCCTAAGTCAGTCAGTCATGTCATGTACAAATCTCAGAAGCTGTGATCCTCCATCCCCTCAATAAACACCCTCTCTCTAAAACTAGTTTCTATCCCCTTATATTGCATTATCTCCCTCCAGTGTCTGCAGACACTGCGCTACCATTTGGGCAATTTCTAGTGGTCCTCTTCTCTGACAGTTCAGTGTTTATAATTTCTGTTTCTTCCTGTTTTGAAAGTGGCTTATCTGGCACAATGTTATTACAATATTTTTATTTGCTGGTCCAATGAAAGTCTGATTAAAGCAGAGAATATAAACAGACTTTGAAAAAAAAGGTCATTTAAATCCATGCTAATTAACTTAATTCCTTTGTAAATTACCCCCAAAGTTAGAATGAGAGGTGGACCTCAGTTGACTTTTAACATCTGGGCCTCGACATACAGGCTAAACCACTTCTTTAGCCCTGAACTTCCCAGCAACTGGTACATTCAGACTCCAGGGAGACCTCAGAAACAAAACTCCAGTGTTTTATCAAGCAGGGATATGGAGCCTTCTGCTTTGCAGCTGGATGCACACTCAGCAGAGGACTTCACCTCCTGAGAGGGAGGCAGGTGAAGAGACGTCCCAAAATTATGGAGCACATCAGAGGGGCAGTCAGGAATTGTAAAGTGTAAAATTCCTGTTCGCCTGCCATCATAACCTTAACTGAAAGTCATCTCTCTCTTTTGGTGAAAATTTGAAGGGAAAGAAAAAAAAAAAAAAAAANAAAAAAAAAAAAAAAAAAAAAAACAGAGCCGGTTCTTTGGGAACTATACAGTTTATTCATTAGAAATTATCTTCCTCAGCTGTCCTTCTTGTGCGGCACTAGAGGGAGGAACCTATCGTCTTTCTGTAATTGATTTGTGATGGGTCAGGCTCACAGAACACAAAATAAAGAGCCTTCTATTAGGCTGAAATAATCCAGCCACTACTGCAAAGAAAAGCAAACAAAGAGGTTCCCTTAGTTCAGCCACTGTGGTATTCTCAGTCTACAGACGTTGCCTTGCTTGATATTATGCACATCCAGCCAAGTTCTGGCCTTCTCCATGTTTGCTCTTTCGGTAGCCACATCCTGACTACCCTACAGTGCACCAGTCCAGCACGGCCACCCAGGCTGTGCACAAGAGAATCCCAGGTGCAGGAGGACCAAGAGCAGCTGTGGGCAGCATGGAGGAGCACCCACTACACAAGGCCTAAAATGCAAATCTGGAAGGAGCTGGAGTCCTCCAGATTGAAGGAACTCTTTCCCCACCAGTGTGGCTAGATCCGCATTCCTACATTCCTGGCCCTGCCACAGAACAACACAGTGTTGTATAGGAAGATATCCAACATCCTGCTGTGGGTAATGTATGTCAAGCCAGTTAGAACAGAAAGCAAAGTTCTACAGTTCCTTTGATGGCCATATCCTGGGACATGAACTTGTGAACTTAATAAATGATTACAAGATTAAATTATTCTGTAGCCTGAACAGAACACTGATGCCTTTTGTGACACATCTCTCTGATTTTTAAACCAAATTTGCTTGGATTAAACTAAAGCCTACCTTCTTGAAATGTTTCTGACTTAATTTAGAAATGCCAAGATACTGAAGCATCAAAAATAATTTTCTACTAAAACTGCTAAATATATTCTACCTTGCAAAGCAAACTCTATAAATCGCAATTGCTCACACAAAATATGGCAAGAAGCTTACATTTCCATCACCAGTTTATATATCATTACAACCTGTTTCTTTCACATGCTGAAGCAGCAGAACAGATAAGAAATAGGAACATACACAATGTTCTCATATTT
>VWPW01024167.1:0-22306 GCA_013389825.1 Crypturellus undulatus | reverse complement strand
AGAGCTCCTGCACCATTGGGTATTTATCACAAACCAGATTTCATACTCGGTTCTGGAAAAGGGTGAGCTTTACTGAACCAGCGGTGGAGGGGATTCTCATGTGCTGAGAAAGGACTTCAAAGAAGCATAATTCATAGCCTCCAAAATGAAAAGGCAGAATCAGCTGAGAACACAGAGGGAGCAGAGAATTTATATAACCTGCCAATGTGAGGGCCTTACATTTTTTATTGACTTGTAGCTGATTGAGATCCAAAGACTGCTTATGCTTAAGCCACCTAGACATTTCCATTTCCTTCACTGAGAGCAGGGTTTGGACTGTAGCAGTGAGAAGCTGTCTAGGGTGAGAGCTTCTCCCATGCAAACAAGTCCATTCACATTATCATGTTAAATGGAGACAATGGTGACAGAAGCGAAGCACACACAAATGTTGAAAATGGACTGAATTCAGCCCCTGGTTCTATCAAGTTTGCTCGTGTATCTGTCAAAGAAGCAAACTTCCTCAAGCACTGCAATTGCAGTAAGAAAGCTGTGTGCTAGAAGGCATGGGTTAAAAGCCTTCATAACTCTTAACCGAGCTATTTCTCCATTGTTAAGTTACTGATTTCACAGCTTGCTAACAGTTGAATTTGTATACTCTTTGCCTTCTGAGCCGAACATGTTTGCTGAGCCTTTGTTTTCCAATCCAAAGTATTTCATTTGGGAATAGCAAATTGTCAAGAGAAAATTCTCAGTGCTGGAAAACCCAAATGAGTTTCAAAAGTGGGGGTATGTTCCCCACCAGGCTGTCCTTGAAATAGAGGAATTTGTTAAGAAAAAGTCCATTTCCTGTCATTTTTCCTTCATTATATTGTCTATGACAATAAAAAAATAAGACAGTGGTAGAACTTGCCATAGGAACTTCGTCAGATTTGCTGTTAAAACTTTTAGAACTGTTTCTCATTTAAACTGCAATTATTATTTTTATTTATTTCTACTTTTCATGATTGCAACTGCACATCATTCCCTATGACCTAATCCATCAAGCTGCAGATTATGAATTGGTTTCTTCATTGTCAAGCTATTATTTAGATGGAAAAATCATCAGCAGTTAGCTAACCAGAGCCAGCTAACCAGAGCCATACCTTACACTACAAGAGGAAAAATACTGGAGCTAAACAGCTCTGCCAAGAAAGGCCTGGAGCCAAGACTGCTCTTTAAAGCCCAGGAACATCTGTCTGCTTATGACTGTCTCAGATCTCAGGGCAGCTTTTTTTCCTTTCTGCCTTTGACCTTCGCTGGGATTGCCAACTGAGGTCTGTGCTTGAGTCTAGCCGTAGCTATTAACCGGCTCTCACTGAGGGCGGATTAAACTTTTCCATGATAACCTTGACCCTCTTGCTCCTTGTTCACCTTATGTTTCCCTAAGGTGACTAAGCAGTGATAGACTGACAGAGAAAGAAAGAAAAAAAAAGGCATATGGGAACACCTCTGTCCCAGGAGGTTATTACATAATGTGATTGCTCTTGCCATGCAGTATTTGTAATTTCTTACAATTGAAAAATAATATATGACAGAGACAAGAGGAGGCCTCCTGAATATTCAAATGGAAGCTGAAAATAGATTTGTATTGCAATTCCACTCTTATCCTTACAGCATGGGCATTTTGGCATGCTCAGTAATGCCATTGGCAACTTCCACTTGTGTTGCTGGAGATGAAATATGGAGCCAAACGGTCCCCACACTGTGTGGAGATAGCTGTGAGAGGAGAAAGGAGCAGTTAGTGCTCTGCAACATAAAGGCATTGCAATTTGCTTCAGCTCCCTGTGCTGCTGCAGGAGCTGTTGTTTTGTTGCTGTTTTCCTTCTTACTAACCATGTTATAACAGCACTTAGCCATTTCTGAACAGATTTGTCTGTGCTGTGCACAGGTTATGTATATGATAAAAAACCATCCTACTGTATAACCTTAAAGCTTGAGTATGATCCTATAGACTAGAGAGAGTGGGATGCCAAGAGAAGAGTCATCACTTTCATGCGTTTTTTCTTTTTTTTTCTTTTCTTTGTAAGCCAACAATTATATAGTAGGAGGTAAGATTGCCTTGCTTGCATACTGGGCATCATAGCTTAAAGATCAGCTAATAAGTACTCAGCTTGCATTAGGTATAGCACAGACACCAGGCACGTTAAATTTACAGGAATATAAAGCTAATGATATGCAGCTATTAGGGAGTAGCAATCATCAGGCTGCAAACGTAGGGTGGTTAGCACGGCAAACGTGCATTACAGATTAATGTTTAACCCACCCTCAGAATCACACAGAATCACAGAACGGTTGAGGTTGGAAGAGGCCTCTGGAGATCCCCCAGTCCATCCCCTGCTCCAGCAGGGACACCCAGAGCAGGGGCACAGGGTCCATCCAGGCGGGTTGGAGATCTCCAGAGCAGGAGCCTCCACAGCCTCTCTGGGCAGCCTGTGCCAGGGCTCGGGCACCCTCACACCAAAGAAGTTCTTCCTCACGTGGAGGTGGAGCTGCCTGGGCTTCAACTTGTCCCCGTTACCCCTCGTCCTGTCACCGGCCACCACGGAGAAGAGCCTGGCCCCATCCTCCCTGCAATCATCTCTCAGGTATCCCTCAAGTAAAAATGAGCCCCCAGACCTCTCCACCCCCAAGGTCTAGCCGTGCTCCAAGTTGATTTTCCCCTGATGTGACCAGGGTGCTTGGTGCTGGTTTAAGTCCAAAGAGGTTGATGGCAGTTTTAGCTCAAGGATAGGTATTGCCCCATGAGCAGTGTTTGGCTCGTGTCGCATGAGACGGTGAGGAAGGGCTGTGCCATGCGTGTGTTTACATATGCAAAACACTTTAATTAAAAGCACATCTGCATGTAGTATTTGTTCCAAGTTATTTTTTAACATCTTTATCTTAAAAGTGCCTTTGCTCACATTTAGGAAAAAGAAAACTTACATTGCATGATTAAAGCTTCCAGAGGAGAGTAGGAGGGATACTGGAACAAGGGAGGAGAAGTGACAATCAAACGAATGAACAACATTCATCGGATGTCAGTGCAAACACACATATAAGTAACCATGCTCTGTTGAGTAGTGTCATTTGTCTAGATGAGATTTCTTCCTTGACAGAACCCCCCTCCGACACTCGTTTTTTGCTGGAAAGGGCCGTTTCCACACATCACCAAATAAATCGCTGGTTGTCCTCTCTCAAAAGTCAAAAACATTATTGTGATTTAAAACAGAGCTTGCTATGAGCAAAAACAAACATCATGAAATACTGACAAAGCCCCTGTGAGATTTTCTTTCATTTTTGTGGGGCTTTTCTTTTCTCTTTTTTTTCCATATTTTTCCCCCAAGAAGCAGCTTGCACAGTACTGAACTATTATCCTGAAGTCTTAATTGACCGCAGTTTTACACCTTGGAGGGATCTGTGCCTCAGTAGTGAGTAAACTAATTTTGCTCTTCAGAGTGAAATGTCACTAGAGCCAGACAAGTAGGATTAGCCAACTGCCTTATTAATCAAACTTTTCTGATTTTGTAGATAATGTGGATATTTTTCCCTTTTTATATATTTATATGTATATGTTATGTATATTACACATATATATAATTCTAGAGTTACAGAGCTGGTTCATTATTCTGTAGTGAATATGTTATTTCAAGGCTAGAGGAAACATTGATCCAGTGCGCTATCTGATGAATACTTTTTCATTAGACCAGCTCAGAGACATGATATGAATGTCTATACTGACTGTCCCTTCGACATATACCGACGGATGCACCTTTGTGTAGTGGAATAAGGCAAGAGATGTGGCAACCAGCTGAACGAACCAAGTTGACCTGCTATCAATGCAAACACCATGTATAAGTAATCTTGCTTTCTTGACTAGTGGCTTTCTCGCATGGTGTAGAGTGTCTGAACCACAGTAAACCTCAGCATTTCTTTATAAGAAAGGGGATAAGAGCAATTTCCAGCCATACAGAGCCATGGTAAGGTCTAGCAGGCAAAGGTGCTGAGTAGAGGTCCTGGCAGGGCTTGAAGTAGATGGCAAGAGAGGGTTGGATGTTAACTTCACTTTCTATGGATTTATGGACTGTTGGGCACCCTCTCTGCAGCTCTGCCATGTTTTCCACAGATACCCCAGACTTCTAAATAGGTTCGAGCAGCTGCAACAGTTTTCTAGCCCCAGTGTCGGTGGGAGGTTTTGCTCTCCTCCCGGTGTGCATAGGGACAGGCAGTATACAGTTACAGGCTGAGTGTTTATACCATCTGGCCCATAAAAGCTAGCACTGGAGCTTTGCAAAATACCATTATTTGTAAATACATTATTTGTAAAAACATCTGTCTGGACCCCCAGGTGCTTGTGAGTGTGACGAAAAATACTGAAGCAACCTCCAAAAATGTTCTCCAGCTCCGGTAGGGTAATTGTCCTTCCTGTGGCTTCCCACTGAGTCTTCTGCCAGTCCTGGAGGGAGGAAGTCAAAGCAGCTTGCCTGTTAGTCCGCTTCACCCACAGCATTTCCTAGAGGAATAAGCCTTTGAGGAAAATAAGAATGATGGCAAAAACAAGTCAACACTTTCCTTGAAAGTATTTTGAGCAAGGTGTTGGAAATACAATGTGTTTTACTGTTTTTTTTTATTATTATTAATTTTCTGTTTACTGTGTTGCTTCCAAAATTTGCACTGACCAAGGAGAGAAGCAAGGCCAGAGTGGGAGAGGGAACTGGCATATTTACCGCCCAACCAATCTTTTATTTCTTCTCTAAGTGGCTGTATGTTTACTGAGCTGCCTGAGGCTCAGCACAAGGTCTTTTGGACCAGCAATGAATTAATCAAATTAAACACTGTGACCCCTTTGCTTTCTGGGAGTGTTGCAAGCTTCCCAGCACCCCGCTGAATTTCTGCCTCTCACTTTGCTCGCTGTCCAACAGTCAAGCCGTTCTTCCTTCACGACTTGGCGTCTCTGAGCTATTTATCTTCGCTCTCTCTGGCCAATGCCAGAATGTCTTGTTTGAAGTTTTTATTTAGACCACTGCTGGTTTATGGAATTGCACGGATTCCATATTGTGTGTGCAGCAACTTCTCTTTAGACACAATTGGCTTCCGAAGGGCTCTTGGCTTTAAAAGGCAATAAACTCGCAGCCTGATTCTCAGCTCAGCCCAGCATAAATCAGGATGGTCTCTGCTGAAATCAGTGTGCTTGACCTCTAAAGTCTCCGTGGAGGTAAAGAGGGGGCAAGCCAGGAAGAGGCACGTGGACGTGTCAGTGGTTGCTCTACCTGCCCAGTGCCACTCACAGGCTATTGGAAGCAGCTTCAGCCCAGGCTTTATAGAGGAGATTTCTTTAACTTAAAGAGAGGGGGTGGTTCAGATTTTGGCACTTGAATATTCATTTAAGTGACAGTATTAACCAGACTGAGCAGAAAGAGTGTATGTTATAGTTCTGGACCATACCAAAGAGAAAAGCATGGTTGCTTGTCCGAAGACACTGATAATCTAAGTATAAGGGAAGAGGTCTGCTGAGATGTATGGAGGAGGTAAAGCGTTGAAGGCATAGCTGTATCTTCACTGTGAACCTGTTCCTCACTATAACATAAAGCTGGACACAATTAAAGCTGAGATGGAGATATCTGCCAGCAAGTTGGATCTTAATGTGCTCAGGGCAACCTCCCATCCCATCCAGCCAAAACACCTAAGTGGGAGTTTGGATCTGTGACCTCTAGAGCATGCTCTGAGGCAGCTTTTTCATTCCAGCTGCCTACCGAGAGTATTATATTCAAGATCACAGCAAAGGAGACCTGAGAGAGCATCATGATATCTGCTTAAGCCTATTAAATGCTTACCCACAGAAGGAGAAAGAATGCCCCATTTGCAAGATCTGACTGACAAAGAGGTCAGAATAATTCCCCTATAAATCAAAGCGTGAGAGGAGAGGGCAAAGAGAAGTTTTGACTTTACATGGATGTGTTCTTATGCTACCTGGGAGATGGGGAAAGCTGTAAGGAGTCCTCGTAGGGATCTGCAACCGTTTGTCAGTACAAGCATGGAGTTGGGTAGGGATCCCCACGGGCTTCTGCCGCGGCACCAAGCCTGACCTAACTTGCACATAGGGTGGTGCTGATTTCAGTAGGCATCAAGATGGCAACATAAAGCAAGCCGTCAAGCAAGGGCAGGACTAGACGGCTCTGGGGGATTTGCTAATGAGTGATCAAGCTTTGGGTCACTGTTTGAAATTTAATCTGTGAGAACTGTGACAGAAAATCAAATAAAAGAGCTGACGTCAGAGTGATGCTGGAGCAGCAGCAAAAGCGTTGCCAGAGCCTCATGCAGCACACAGAGGCAGCTTAAATAAACCAGAGCAAACTGTGAGGAACCTGGACAATCCCTACTGCAAACTATTTCACAGCCAATTTTTGTTGTATCAGTCAGTAATTCTGCTGGTCTTTCTGCATTTTTTTTCTATGAATGACATCAAGGCATCTGATCCTAGCACCTGATCAAAGCCTGATGTTATTCTAGTAGCTCCAGAAATCAAGTTGTGAAGGCAACAAGGTGGACTTTGCTAGGCAGTGCCATGATGTGTGAATCAGCAACATAGAGTAGATTGAGCAGGTGACCTCCATGTAGGATATTGTCATCAGGACCCATGTCAGGGACAGCAGTTACCAAGAGTCGTTCTCAGGGCTCTCATTGCTGAAGCTGTAAAGCCAACTGCCATTCAGGGTTAGCAGAAAAAGGGTCAGCAATCAGAGAGGCACCTTTATAGATGGCCCTATCAGTGGTAACAGCAATGGGTGCAGTACTGGCTTCCTAGCTAGTATGCTGGGGCTGGGAGAGCCAGGATTGTCCTCCTGCTCTGGGATAAAGCAGACTTACTAGCTCATGCTGTCAGCACAGCAGCTCCCATTGCTCTTCAACTCTTCTTCTACCCACAAGCTCACTCCACCTTCTGCCCCACTGAAGTGCTTGTTGTCCTTTCCATTAAGCTTTAGGAGCCACTCTGTTGTCCTTCCTCTGCTACAAAGCAGCCATTCTGCGGCCACGGTGCATCTCCAGATGGCACATTGCAGCCCTGTGTCATTGGCCTTTCCTGCCTCCAACGTAGCAATAGTCAGCATTGTTTTCAGTGCCAGCTATGATTAGTTGGCATAAAAGCACTTAAGGCGGTTGACACAGCCTTTGAGTTGCTTGGCTTACTTAAAAAAAAAAAAAGAAAAAAAGAAAAGAAAAATTCCCTGGACTGCTCCAGCATCTCTTTGCTGCCCAAAGTCCAGTCTGCACCAATAAAAGCTTGGACTTGTCTCGGAATTGGGATGTGTTCGATTTCAGAACAGTTGGCATGCTAATATTTAGTTATCTTCTGTATTTTTGTTGTTATTGTTCTTACTTAAAAAAAAAGAAAAAAAGAAAATCTGGGAGAGCAACACGTTCAAAAAATAGTTCAGCTCCAGATTAGAGCAGATTTCCTGTTTTGCTTCTCAGCAAAACCTCAAAACCACTTTGAACATGTTTCCCACCTCAAGTGAGGGTGGAGTTGTGCACGCCCCACACGTGGCCTCAAGAAGTGCACCCAAGGACAATAGCACATCTTCTTTGGCACAGCAGGGCTAACTTTTCTGCTAGGAAGGCAGCCGGTACGTGCGCCTGTGCATGACTGCCCAAAAGAACGCTTTACCCAGCCAAGCCCAGTGGAAAACTTTTACATTTAGTGTTTCGAATAGAACAGGCTGAACAGTAGAGATGTGTCAAGACAGAAACTGGAAGTTTTTGGAAAGAGGATGCCTCTGCGAGATGCCAGGCAGATAGGGGCTATTGGTAAACTTGGCGATCTGCCCTAGTTGATTTGATCTGTGAGACAGCATCTTAGTAAATAAAAGGAGGAAAGAAATGTATTGCTCGGAAATTTATGGTGCTACCTGATCTCCTGCTAAATGAATTCACTGCAATCTGAAGAAATGCACGCATTCTGCAAACCCAGCACTCTTTGGCTCCTACAGTGCTTCATGACATTACTTTAGGCGGTAAGGGAGATCTTATTTGTGATACAGAGTGCTGTGGTAGATAGTAAAGCAGCTATATGCCTGGGAACTCTGGATAGAGCTATGGCATTTGGGTGTGTAATTCTAAGCAACAATAAGCAGTGCTTAACATTTCCTCCCACACTAGAAGCGTACCCATTAAAAGTTTAGCCAAGTCAGCTCAGCAAGTTCTTGCATAAAAGGGCAACTGCTAGAACACTAATGGGAGTCACTCTTATGTTAAGGAGTGGGTAGAGCAGGATGCATTAACCCAAATTCTTCTCTTCTGCTAATCGGAAGGGAGTCTTGCTGAGATCAAAGAAACCCCTAGCAGGTAAAAATGGTAATAAATCAGGCTGAAGCCCAGATTCGGGACTCTTGAGTCTTTTGCTCTCAAGTCTGTTTCTGAGATTCTGCATAGTTTGAAGAAGCCACTAAAAGTGATTTAGATCATCTATAAAGCAATGTAAGTCCTCAGGTAAAAGAACTGGAAGTGTCTAAGTGCCGAAGGATGGTTCACTCTCTCTCATCTAGGTAGCACCTTACATCCCAGAGGCACTGAGTGTGTATACATCTGGACAGTGCATTTTAGACTAAAGAGTGACCTAAGCGCATAAGCATATGGTTTTGCATGTGTTCCCACAGCTGGAAGCTCAAAGGAGCTAGGTGTGTAGCTCCTGGCAGTCCATCATGACTCACACATGGGTGCAGAGCTGCTAGTATCTCCCAAGGTGTTGAAAAGGGTCCACATCATTAAGTCACGGTCTAAACCAAACCCACTGGTTTTAGATGATGCTGAGTTAGCATGAAACACCCAATGAGCAATGAGACAAATTTGGATCATATTTATACTTTTTTTTTTTTTTTTGGTGGACCAAACCAGAAAAAAAGAGTGTAAACCTCTGGACTGCTTATTACATGCTGGCTTATGTTCACACAGCTTAGAGCTGTAGGCTTATGGAGAGGAGAGACCAAGCCACAGCTCATGGTATTTGAACCTCGTCTCCACTGGGCTCCATCTCCCTATAGCCCTGGGATACAATTATACTTATATTTTAATGTTTTTTTCCTAATACAGATGCTAGAATAGGTGTTTTGCTGCAACTATCTGCTTTCTAGCATGACGCTCAGGAAGGTTGTGTGTGCTATAGGAAGGCTAGAGCTGCTCTGAGTAAAGAGCCAGTGTTGCATGGAACTGTCCTCTTAGCCTTGGCCAGCTTCCCTCTTGAGCGGGGCATATGGCTCCCTTCAACGGCAACACAGCAACCAGCTAACAAACAGAATGCAGGAAATCTGGATTCCAGCATACAAGAGAGAGACAAGGGAAGAGTCAGTTTGGCAGTGCGGAGCATTCCTACAGTTCTGACCGCCAGATAAGCCTGGACTATGAAAAAGAGCCATTTTCCCAGCCTTACTATTCTTTTTTTTCACCAGTGGAGCTCTAAAACATAAGATGTAGAAGCAGAAGACCTTCCCTTCCACTGGGCAGGCTCTCTCTGGCCTCTGCATCCTATACTTCTGGCTGCCAATAACCACCCTCCACCTCAGCACTATGGGTAGCCTAGAATAGACCTGGCAAGTGGGAACACTGGGGTCAACACCTTCTAGGATGGATGGCCCAAATCGCTACTTTTGCATCTTCGGGATAAGTCCTGAAGCCGTTAATATCTTGTGCTTCCTCCTCCCACTTATCTCCTCACACAGGTGCTTGCCCTTCAGAAGGGAATTTGCGTTCTGAGTCCCACATAAGCACGTTGTTGAGTCTTGAATTAAGCACTCACTCCGGTACACTCCTGAAAATAATATTGCCTAGTGCCTCCATCTCAGTAGCTGTGTGCAACCACGCTAAATCATGCTGTGGAGGCACCACAGCTCGCCTGTCGGTCGCTGGAGAAAGATGTGGACTTCACATGGGTGCTGCTTCAAAGGCATCCATCTCCTTGCTTTGCTTGTATGGGTTACACAGACACCTGCCTTAAGTGCTCTGAATCATTCTCCTGGAACCAGGCAACTATTTTTTTAGATGTTGCAACAAATAAGTTGAGTGCCTACAGCAGACAGTCTCAATCTGGCCTTCAGGCTCTCCAGGTTTACCTGCTGATATAAAGATACAATAGTCCTTGCCCAACTCAAAGGGCTGTTGCAAGACTTTAATTAATTAACTCTGGCAAGACTTTAAAATGTTGGAAATGAAAGGAGCTGTATAAATGCACTGCATTATTATTACTTTACTGCACTTTTCTACTTCATTTTCACACCATACCTGAGCAGGGCAGCCTCATCTTCTGATTCCCTGTAAATCATGAAGCCTACTTAAAATATGAATGGTATTGATATATATTCCCTGGTTAAAGTGTTCTGGGGAAGAGACATTACTTTTCACTTCAAGAATGCTAGCCAAAGTGCTGGCAGCTCCCTCTTTATTTTCTATTCCTCAATATTACCCTTCTATAATGAAGTTCTCAGCCAGTTTTTATGCAAGATATACCAGAAAGTAGCTGGAGATGTATGATTTGCAGAAGACCTCCTCTCATTTGCAGAAAACCTAATTATTCCCCCAAGACAGTGATAGTTGTTCAGGTGTTCATCCAAAGCACTTGAAACAGTAGTCCCTTGGTAGCACTTGGTCCTGCATTTCACTAGTATGATTGATGTTAATTATAGCAATGCACTTTCAAGTGGTGGGCAAGACACCCAAGAGAAGTTAGTATCCCAGAAGTCCTTCTGTGTGCTTAGTATCATATTAGCAGACAAAAATCTTTGGAGTTAAGTGTCATGGTAAGTCACTCCATCAAAATACAAAATAGCTCTTGAGGTTGCTAGCCAGGATTATTTTTCTCTGTATGTAAATTCCTTAATGAAGAATGCTATAAACTTACTAGGTAAGCACCTACCCTTCAGTGGTGTGTGAAACACTGGCTAATTCTACTGGGGAAAGACAGAAGAGAAGGAGAATCTTCCTTCATGACCAAACAGTACAACTTCCAGGAATTCCACTAAAAAAAAACAAAGGATTTAAGTTTTTAGAGGCTGCTGTTCAGTAGGAGGAGGTGGCCTTAAGAGGAGGTGGCTGGATGTCATCTGGTTGGCTGGTCCTTTCAGCAGATTTCCTGCAGCAGAGCAGATCTTCAGATTTTTTCGTGTGTGTAACACAGTATAGGCAGCTTCTGTTGCGCCTGAGAGTGCACCAGAGAGGTCCAGCTGGCCTCCTCGTGCATATGGTATTTGGTCATTGTAATAGCTGTTGACCCTTGTTTTTCCAACCATCAACAGAACTGGAAAGCATCACATCGATTCTGTTATCAACCTTAAGTCTTAGGCCCTCATCAAAAACAAGCTTTACTTTTGTCCTCACAGGAAGTGCATGATTTTAGGGGTAGGACATGCTTTGAAGGCCAAGTAAAATTTTGCCAGTGGTAGACTGGCAAAGTAGATCAGTTGTAGACTGTCCAGTGTGTCTCATGTAAATTGAACATTGATTCAAGTTCAAATGAAAGTAAATCTCACAAAAGAGTGTTTCTTGGTGAGACTTGACAAGCCATTTGGAGTTGTGCTCATGCTACCTATGCTGTAAAGTACTAAGTATTACCCTTAAGTTGTACACCTAAGTGCTTTTCAGTGGTAAATCTTAGACTATTTTTACAAGGGAGGTTAGGATCTTCACCCTCGTTTTATGGGTGAATAAACCAAGGTGTGGGAAGGTCTAATGCCAGAAGGTCGGTGTCAGAGCAGGAGATAGCTAATTGCAACAGACTTTAATGCATCATTGTACACGAGTGCCAGTAGCTCTTACTATGGTGTCGACTGCAAAGTTAGAAATACCAAAGGCAAAAATAGAGCAGTGCTTACCTCCTTTCTGCAGATAGGGTTGTGTGCTCCAACCTGGCTGAAGAGGGACCGTTTCCATTATTCCTCCTGGGTGGCTACATCCAGACCAGTAGAAATCATTTTTAGGACATGTTTTTTCTTCCTATTTACCTCAAGCCCGTAGAGGTGTTTATTTTAACACAATTGTCAAGCTAATTTATTTTTACATCTTATCATTGTTATATCTGTAATTCTTACCTTGTTCTAAACAAGTAAAGACGTTTCAATGGGAACATGAAATTCACTGAAAGAATTATTGCTGCCTCACAAATACATACTGATAGCCTAAGAAAGCAGGGAGCCATTATTTCCCATAACTAGAAGTACTCCAAATCCATAAAGCATCCTTAATACTTACTTCAAAACACCATAACACAAGTTAGGTTACCTTTCAGTAAGAACTTTATAGATTTTCTAGCTTTTAAGGGAGTTCCTTAAGGAGTTGTATTTCATCCAAATGACATTGTTCTCTTGATGACTATCACACTCCTACGAAAAAATTCGCCAGTGGGGCATAATCTTGTTTAAGAGGTCCTAGAAGAGAATACAAATTTGACGAGAGATAGAGGGAGAAAAAAAATGGAAAGAAAAGTGGAAGGAGGAGGTTTACAAATTGTGGTTTGTAAAATTCATTAAAAAAAAAAGGAAAAAGAAAAGTAGTTGCTGTGAACAGACTAATCAGCCACATGTGTTTTTATAAGCAGGTGTAAACTTGATGTACTGCTCTTCTGTGCTTTAACCAATTACCACATTTCATACGAATGGAATAGTTGTGGCACTGGATCTACAAAGTCCAGCATCCAACAAGAAGAATAAGGCAGAGAAGGCATGTGTGAGAAGAAACCAGCACAATGTGTCTGGGGAAGGATATTTCAGATAAATCCTGCTGCAGGAAGCAAAAGTTGAAATGTGACCAGCCTTTTAGGAACAAAAACATTAAAACTGAGAGTCCTTATGGAAACCATCTCCAAAGTAAGAGCAATGAGTCATAAAATATGAGGCTTAGTGGATAGAAGCTGTGAGCAGGACTAAGATTTCAGTAAGGACTCACTGATTTATACCAGGTGAGGACCTACCATAAGATACCATACACTGCCCGGATGCCTTTTGTCATGTGGGTTGCCAAAGGAGTTGAAGTTTTCAAAGAAAAATCATTTATTCAATAACATGAAGCCACCCCTGTGGAAGAAAGTGACAGTTGTGCAGCTGTGCTCTGAATTCCCACTCACGTGTTTTAAAGACTGGAAGACCGTGAATACTATTTACAACAGGTTCCCAGAATTACTAGTAGAATTACTACTAAAAGTAGTTTACTGTTTCCCAAGTTTCTCTTGTTCTAGCTATGGTTATATAAGATACTTTAAAGACAAGTTTAAAGAAATAGATTTTCCAAACTGACTGCCAAGAACCCAGGAAGAACTGTCTAGCAATGTGCAACCTATGAGTGCCTTTTTTTTCAGAAATAAATGATATTTTTCAGTCTGCAGAATGACATAGTTTCATCCTTTGGGTTTTCATGCCTTTTTTTTTTTCTTTTTTTTGGCAGGACTTTTTTATTGCACAATGAAGACATACTTATTTTGACTTTTAATTTGCAGTCCTATAATAGGCCTTTAGCGGTTGGGAGAAGGCATGACAATGAGAAAGATTCCTCTCTGCAAAAAAAAAAAAGTCAATTTTTAACTATAACATCTGTCCAAATTTTGAGTAATTACTTGAGGTTCTATCTCGAACATGTTTTTGGATCACCTACTAAAGATCATTGAGGGGTTTTTTGATGGTTTGTAAGGCCTAGAGAAATAATTGTTGGTGATAATGTCACAGAGACATTGTGACAGTAGCTATGAAGGTCCAAATCTTCATTTTGTGAAATTCTGTCACTTAAAATGGATAGATGCATAGGCTTATATATGGATCTTAGCCCTTAGCTATTTTAGAAAGGATACTATCAGGTATGGAGTGTATTAGGAGCTTTTCAACTACCCTATTTTATTTTCATCTTTCAGTTGATTTTGTCAATGAAGCTGCTTGGTTCTGCTTTGCATTTACTCCCAGAAACCCTTTATTGCTGAACTAGCAAATCCGTTGAGTTTAAAAGGAGCAGAAACCAGAGGAGGATGCCTACATGCGAAAACACCATTTTTCATAAAAACTTTTTTTTGATGTCACAGAAACAATGTGTATCCATAGAGCTTTACACAACCTAATGAATGACCAGTTGACACTGTGCCTCTAATTGTCCTCAACTGGAAGTAAATGCGCTGCCTCTGAGCCAAAGCTGATTAGCACTATTGGTTAATGAATTTTCGTTTTAAAAAAAAAAAAGGAGCCAAGAGGGAGCTACAACAGTTCAGGACTTTTGCAAGGACTGCCTCTGCTTTAGGGGAATTTTGCTTTTTCCTGCTGTTTTGTTTGTTTAAAAAAAATGGTGATGTCTAATCTTCAGGAACGTACCTCATCATCCAACCCACAAACTGTTGGCAAAATAATAAACCCTACACAGAATGTACTGTTAGTTTTTTTTTTTCTTCTTCTTCTTTGCAAAGGTATAAATCACAGCTTTTTGCTTTTGCAAATTAAAGTATAGGCTTTGCACTGGATAGCTGGCACAGTTTCCTTTGGCCAAATGTTCCTTGCTGCTTCCAAAGAAACTGTGGACACTGAGTTGGATATAGTTTGTCTTTGAACTCATTTGCAAAACCCCAGTCTTTATAGGCCTCCAAGAAAAAAATATACATGGTTTATTTATTAAGTTGCAGTTTAACTCTTGTGTGTGTGAAGCTGCTGATGGTAATTCTGCTTGGGTTTTCATTTTGTGATTTATTTGGATGAGTTTTTGTTTTTTTACTTCTTCTGGTCTCCATGAATGGCATCATCCTACTATAAAAGTCAAAACAGACCGAGGCATTACTTTGTTAAAATGGGCTGGAATAGTTCGTAAACACAAAGAAGTTCCTTTGCTAGCTGATGGCAAGAGTAAATTTCAAGTCTAACCACATGGGGTTATTAATGGGCAAATATATTTAGAAAAGCTTCCCATTGTATTTCCAAAGGACTCCTGAGCTATGTGTTTGACCTTTTGTCTTTGTCATGTAGTAGACACACAGCACTGTCATTGCAACCTGTGGTGCTAAGTTGAGTACAAGGTATTTCTACATAGCATGGAAATAGGAATGTACCACTTCTGAGGGTCTACCTCCTTGAAGCAGTGGTTAGTTTTGTCTGTCAAATATGGTTTAAAGTTTAGTCATATGAGTGTTCAGAAAGGATTAAATAAAAGTTATTGATGTGTAAAACATTGCAGATCTTGTGTTAATCTTGGACTTTTCCTTCTAGCCTCCATGTACTGCCGCCTTCTCCAGTGCTTCCTTTCTATTGATGTGATGCCATCTTTGGTACTCTAACAAAGAGCTGTATAAATGTTTGGAACCCAGAACAGATGTTTTGGGGCAGCTTTCGTACAGTTTGCCAAGTTTAGGCATAAAACAAAATTCTGACCACTTGTGGTAATTGTAGATTGTATGATTTTTTTCAGAAGAAGAGTAAGCATGCTGGTCCAATGACTTCCTGTCTTTTGGCATTCTACCACGTCTTCTTTACTGTACCATAATGTTTCTCAAGTTTGCTTTTGTTTCACTCTCATAATTGGCTTTGTGTATCCACTGACTGATCTGATTTCCCTATCGAGACAGGGCTGTTCACTCCAGATTTTCACTAGTATAACTGAGAGGAAAATTT
Source organism: Crypturellus undulatus (assembly GCA_013389825.1). NCBI lineage: Eukaryota > Metazoa > Chordata > Aves > Tinamiformes > Tinamidae > Crypturellus > Crypturellus undulatus. The sequence goes on along the minus strand of VWPW01024167.1, from coordinate 6,698 downwards.
GGTCCGTATGCTCCGTAATAAGTTATATCATCACTGTCAATATTTTTCTTCTTCCCATCACTCCCTTGCCATATGGCAACTTCACAGGAAAGAAGTGAACTGCATATGTTCTAAGTAGGACTTCTACATTCCCTTGCAAAATTGAAGTTGGTTTTAATACTACTCATTTAAAAATGAAGGAAATCCTTAATCCTGTAGTGTGGGTTTTTCATCTGAAGTTAGCTGGCTTACTTACCCAGTAGAAAAGAGTTACCTGGACTTCTTATAGCCATTGGAGGGAGGAATCAAATTTGAGAGGATGATTCATCACGTAAATGACAGTCAGGGGGAGTTTTATTCTCACTCACATGAGTGCAAATCTCCTGTAGAACCACCAGTTTTGGGTGTTGTGCTGATGATCAGAGCTGCAAACCCCAAGGCGGGCTCTGTGTTGGGGAATTAAGTAGAGTTGAGCATGAGCAGTGTTGCTCAGCTGCGTGGCGTGGTTTTAGCCATGCCACTTCTTAAACTCTCCACAACTAATACCTGAGCATGACTCACCGACATCATGAGCCAGAGCTTATTTTCAGCTGACAGATAAAGTTACCCTGTTTTGGGTGGAAAATGTTGCTTTACCAAGATGAGCTGTGCCTTCCACTTGCTTTCAGGATGAGCGAATGTGTGCTGGCTCATTTAATAACCTGGTATACCTATAAGATATATGTATGATGTGATATTTATGTAGTGGTGCAATACAAGAGAGGTGGATTGCAGAGCTTTTCATTTAAATAATGTGAATTTGGGCTTGGGGGCAAGTAACAAGCAAAGAGCCAAATGTCTCTGTGAGTAAGAGTTTTTTATTAAGCACATTTTAAAGATACTTTGTGCTCTGTAGATACTGACCTATCATGAGCACCTGAAGAGAACAGGATTTGAGAACTTGCTATATCTAAAAGTGATGCCTTTATAAAAGTGATTGCTGTACAGATCCCTCCTCTAAGCCATCAGGAGGAAACTCATCACCAAAAGCTTCATAACCAAGAAAATTCTCCGGATCATACAGTGCTTCTGCAAAGGTTCTGTTTACTGGATTTTCAGATATGGGTGAAACCTGCCTCAAAAACACTCACCGTTCACCGCAGAGTATCCAGCTCCAGCAACAAGCAGTGCGGAGCATTTCAGGCTGCTCTAAACCACCGTTATGAGGCCCGGGGACCATGGGCTAAATTCAGATGAATAATCCTATTTCTCAGTTGTTTCCAGGGAGTATGTGGGTGTTGCAGACATTTAACTGCCAGGCTACTCATTCTTGCTGCACTAATAGTTTCCATNATGCCTTTATAAAAGTGATTGCTGTACAGATCCCTCCTCTAAGCCATCAGGAGGAAACTCATCACCAAAAGCTTCATAACCAAGAAAATTCTCCGGATCATACAGTGCTTCTGCAAAGGTTCTGTTTACTGGATTTTCAGATATGGGTGAAACCTGCCTCAAAAACACTCACCGTTCACCGCAGAGTATCCAGCTCCAGCAACAAGCAGTGCGGAGCATTTCAGGCTGCTCTAAACCACCGTTATGAGGCCCGGGGACCATGGGCTAAATTCAGATGAATAATCCTATTTCTCAGTTGTTTCCAGGGAGTATGTGGGTGTTGCAGACATTTAACTGCCAGGCTACTCATTCTTGCTGCACTAATAGTTTCCATCCTAGCTGACTGACCAGTCTCCCTGAGGTGTCGCGTCGGTTTTCTTATTAAATAAGAAAATAAAGAATGTTAAGAATGAACCTAGAAAGCTCCTCATTCCCCAGATTGGGCCTCGGTGCCAAGTGTCTGGCTGGCATCGCCCCCGACATTCTGCCAACAACATCTGCACGAGTGGGCCAGTGGTATAACTTGTAAAGTCAACACAAGTGACGGCCGCGATTCGCTGTGTAGAGTAGAGCCGCTTTTGTGCGCGTGGGAGGGCTGAGCTGGGAATATCAGCGCTTCAGAGTCACTGACCCATCGCAGTAGCTGCCTTGTAGGTTAAGCTGGAGGTGGATCTCCTGGAGGGAGAACAAGCTGCCCCGTGCGGAGAGATGGAGCCAACCCGGAGGGTGCAGGAGGGACCAGCTTATGACAGCTCATTTTTAGTAAAAGGCTGAATTTCTGTATTTTTTCCTGCTTAAGATTTTNTTTTTTTTTTTTTTTTTTTTTTTTTTTTTTTTTTTTTCTTCCAGGAGCATATAAAATGCTTGTTGAAAAATAGGAATGACAGAAAGGGAATTTTTTTTCCTAGACAGACACACAACATCCTTGTTTGCTTTTTGCCTTAACCTTAGGCTAAAAGGTAGCCAAAAAGACTACCTCTTGCTTGATACCTGCAGCTCTCCAAAGAAAACAGACTGAAACATGTAAATAATTGTCACACACACAAAAATGACAGTGAAGAATAATGTGCCGGGTCAAACTTTAGTGGGGTTAAGTCTGGAATTTAGTATAATCCCTCTTTACCCCGCTTAAATGTTGCCTCACGTAGGTAAGTTATGACAGCTAGAAAAAGCTTTCCTTATCCTTCAGGATGGCTCCAGTACCTCAGGAAGGTACCGAGTCAAATGGAAAACAGAGACAACTGGTGGTGGCTTTGTGGCTTAGGCCATATGCCCCAGCTCAGTCTGGCCATCACTTCAAATGCCAACAAGATCGTTACGAGATAATGAAGATCTATTGAGTACTTGGTCACTTAGTACAGACAGAGCAAGGCTTGTGGGTTAAATCCTAAGAAATGAGATTCTCCGGGGTTTTCATAGCTATGAAAAATATCACTGTTTTCTGGAGGAGAGGAGGTTGCTCATCCTGTGCCCTTAACTGAATTGTTCCCTTGCTCCTACAAAGGGATGATGGGAGAGGAGGGAACAACAGAAGACGTTCTCAAGTGGCTGCTGCATCTTGCAAAAGTGTCACTGCTGCTGTTATCATATCTCAGAGGCAGAGCATTTTCCTCAGTCCTAGGATGCTGTTCTTGAGCTTGTGTGTCAGTGGCACAGGTAGCACACTGGGCACCTTGACAGCAACATGGTGGACTCCTTACTGCATGTCCCAGACACCTTAGCCATGCCTGCTTGCTGCAGGGAGCATCCGTGTCCACCATGGAGAGGCTGCGTTGACTGGACCTCCAGATCTGGTGTCTGTAACTGCAAACTGCAGACGACCATATGTCCACTCTATGAGTGCAGTGACCAGAAGGCTTCAGAGATACAGACTCGTGCGTGCAGACAGGCGTTTACACACATGTGCTGTGGTTTCTGTTATCATCATTAGCCTATAATCAGGCAAGCTGCTCAGAGATCAAAAGCCTGTGTAATCTCATTATAAAACAAAAGATAGACATAGGGCAAAGACATATGTGAGTGCAATGAGATTGTGTTGGTCAGTGGGATTTGAAGGACACAGTGATCTGACCAAAAGGATTTGTAGCCACTACAGAAAAGGAAAGTTTCAAGGCAGATGGCATGATAGTTTTGTGAATGTTTAGAGTAAAACTCACTGCAGTATAGAAAATGCCATGTAAGATAGTGCAAAAATGCTTTAATACCAGAAGCTTATGGAAGGCCAATGGAAGACGTTGCTGTAGATTAATCAGAGACAAGAGCATTTAGATAGTAATTAAGGGTGTTATAGAGTTGATGGGATGCATACAGGTCTCAGATGTGAAGAGAATTGCTGGGATTTGGTTCCAGATTCAGGCACATAAATGGGGGCAAAGGGATTAAAGAGAAAACTGGGAGGAATGCAAAGGAAAGGCCAGGTGATAATGAAGATATGACTATTGCTACTGCAGTGTAGATTCTCTGCCCCTAAAACCTACAGCTGAAACCTGTGTGGCTGATAAGGTTTATTCTCACATAAATCACTCATCTTGATAAAATGTTATTGAGTGAAACACAATCCCTGGCCTTAAAATCTGAGCATCTCTATACTATGATTTATTGGTATTCTGTATTTCCATCTGTCATGGGTAGACCTTCAGCATTTCCAAAGAAATCAGTGACTCAAGTGTGTCTAATGCCAGAATGTAGGCACCGGTCCAGCCTTGACTTCTTCAGCATCCTTCTATGAAACACTGGCAAGATGCAGAGGCGCTAAATGACTTTCCTAAACCTGGATTATATGTGGCAATGTGAGCCAGACCTCCTAATTTTCTGTTCTCTAGCAATCAGCTGATAATATTCTCATGGCTTTATTTAAGTGATTGATTATTTTGAGACTGAATAGTTTTGGAAAATTGTCAGAGCACTCAAAAATGGTCAGTAAAATTATGTTTAGTGGATCATGCAGGCTTTAGTTCATTTTCTGTTTCAGCTTTTTAATGAGGCAGTTCATCCCAGGATACAGACAACAAGTTGCTTTCTCCTTTCAGCTAACACTTGTGATGAAAAACACTGAATGTTTGAATTCTTAGCTTGGAACAACTCTGCTCGAACAAATAATAAAACAAGAGAATGAGCTTATCTGTACAATAAAGACCTTGGAGCATTTTGGGAAGAATGTTTGAAAGATCAAAACATTTCAGGTTTCTCACTATCTCTGGGAATTGAAAAATAAACAAAATTAGCTAGAGAACTGGCTGNAAAAAAAAAAATCGTCCTAAATATGTTGTTCTCTTTGCAATCTCGTATTAAGCCAAAAATTCCACTGGTGCTGAACAAGTAATGATTTATACTAGAGCAAATCCAAAGAGTTTCATCAAAGATGAGGTAGGGCTTTTATGTTTAAAGTGCCACTATACGCAAAAGACTTCAGAGCATTTTCGATTTTTAATTACTTCAGCAGCATGCAAAGAGACGAAAGATAAGTTTGAACTATCCTGCATAGGTTATTAAATGTCAAAGCCTAATAACTGTTATAACACATGGTGCCTATGTGGTTCAATAGGCTAGGGAAGCAATCCTTTATTCCAGAGATTTCAGACTAAATCCCTGCCAGCTTGATACTCAGTGAAAATTGCAAAGTAATAGAGTTTTGGTCTGAAATGAGTTGGTTTGCAGTTAAGATTGTCTTGGAGATAGAACCAAAGATTTGAATCAACGTGATGGCTGTCTGTCATGGGCGCAGACTGGATGATTGTGTAAGATCAGATATCTAAGTTTTAGGTGACTGGAAAATGAGATAAATCCCACCCTTCCTGACTTCCCTCATCTTCTGCACTGAGCCCCGTTCATCTTCATGATAACACCACCAAGGGTGCCCAGTAGCAACACTATAAGCTCAGCCGGCAGAGGAGTGTAGAGGGAAATTCCACTGTTACTTAAACAGTATTTTCTGAGCAGAACATGTTGAATCATCCTTTAGAGCTTGATCTTCATAGGTCTTTGTCATTCAGCCACCATCCCAGAAAATTATTTAAGGCCATGCCCAATCCCGCAAGTTGGATGGTGATTTTCACTTCTTAGCTAAACCCGCACCAGGACTGGGCTTCCAGGGAGATGACCCCCAAAAGGTCCTCCTCCTGCCCTTCAGCCAGGGAGCACTTTCAGGATTAAGTTTAATCACGAGAATTTAGGGGTGTTGTTTTGTACTTTGACATTCACATTAACTCCACTTGCTTCATAGACCGCCTTTAGCAAGCAAGATTTTCATGGACAGGTTGTAAGGGAAAGACCTTGACTCCCAGGAGATAGCAGGTAGCATCTGAATGATGAAGAGACACCATTCTGTGACAGAAAATGGATAGCTAAACAGAGCAAAATATTATGATGCTAGTCTCATGCTCTGAGGCGTCTTATCTAGCAAATGAGCCCATGTTGTGATTTGGTTACCCAGCATCAAAAACTTTCACTGTTTGCCAAGGGCCAGAATGGAAAAGTAAGTTTGAAAGCAGGAAGAGATATGAATGGAGACTCTCAAATGCAAATATATGACCTGTCACAAATACTGCCTGTGGGAGAAGAGATTGAGCAATGTTTAGTTGCTAGAATAAGGGGAGAAGACACTTTCCATGGGGTATCAGCCCCATCTACCCTTGAATCCGCATGCTTGTATAGCTGTGCTTGCTTGCTCTCCGCATCCTCCCAAACAAATTGCATTCTCGTACTCACTTTAGAGCCATCTATTACTCCCCACTGTGGATACCCCGACCTCAAAATCCATAACAGGTCTCGCATCAAATCTGTGCTCACAGTCAGCTTGTATCTAAACAAATTGAATAAAGCTGAGAGTTCCAAAGATATTCTTATTTATCCCACGACAAGCAGAGAGACTCCCAGTTCTTCCGCTCGTGACACCTTTGTCAATAAAATCTGCAGATCGTGCGATAGAAAGTTGTTTTATAATTCATCTCCTTGACAAGAACAGAACCTTTGAACAGGAATGCTTTATGTGGTTAGCACAAGAACTGTGCTGAAGCAGAGGTTGCATCAGCAGAGTGCAAAAATGAAATTTTGTTTCTCTTGAAGAGTCACATTTCAAGCAATTTTTTATCTAATGAAAAAAATCAGATTTGATTCTAAAGAATTTATATTTGGTAGGCAATTAGATCATAAGTAAGAATCACAGGACTTATTAGATCATATATTCCATTCCCCTTCCACTGCGGGATCCTTTTTCAGACCTGAGGTCTAATTTTATTATTTTAAAAGGACAAAATATCAGACTTACGGAAAGCGATGTAACTGCTGCCGAATTCACCCAAGAAAGAATCTTTTTAGGCTGTACCTCCAAAATTAACTGCTGGCAAAAA
>VWPW01024165.1:0-24253 GCA_013389825.1 Crypturellus undulatus | reverse complement strand
ATTCTGGATAGAGATGAAAATCAAAACGCCTTGATTAATTTTTCAAAAAGTAAATCTAGGTCAATTGAAATATTTGTCTTTGACAGTTTTCTAGCAATTTTGATTGGATTACAGCTCCTTTAAAACTGCTTCTGCAGAAGTGTCAATAAATTAAAACAGGTGCCAAATTAGCAAATAACTTTGAAGTAATGGGCACATGTACAGCTGGACCCCGTTGTGGACGGGCTCGCGCGGGTGTGCAGGGTTTGCTCTGCTCCCCTCACCCGGGCACGGGTCTCAGCGCGCAGCTGCGGGTGCTCGTGCCCTCCTAGGGCTGCACTTGGCAATGCTAAATCCTGGGGCTACCCGTGTCTCCCGTGGGCTCCTGCCTCTGTGCCCTGGGGGAGGTCAGGCTGGGAAATCAGTGTTGGAGCTTCGGTCCCAGAGTGACTTTGATGTTAATTTCCTTGAGGATAGAGCTCTCCTGGGAGGTGGCATTTCCCCTCTGCTTGCTCTTCTGTGCATCATCCTCCGCTCTCCATCTCTGACCCTCCTGCTCCCACCGAGGCTGGATTCGCTGGGTGCTCTCGGTACCATGGGCTCGTGCTGATGCAGAAATGTTGCCGTAACGTGTTGTGTGCCGAGGGCAGATGTCTGAATTGCAATGCCGAGCAAAAGGCTTGAGCAAACAAAGTCCTTGTGGCCNAGAGTGACTTTGATGTTAATTTCCCTGAGGATAGAGCTCTCCTGGGAGGTGGCATTTCCCCTCTGCTTGCTCTTCTGTGCATCATCCTCCGCTCTCCATCTCTGACCCTCCTGCTCCCACCGAGGCTGGATTCGCTGGGTGCTCTCGGTACCATGGGCTCGTGCTGATGCAGAAATGTTGCCGTAACGTGTTGTGTGCCGAGGGCAGATGTCTGAATTGCAGTGCCGTTCCCATTCGGCTCGAGCAAACAAAATTCTTGTGGCCTTGCCAGCATGTGATACTGTCACAGAATTATCAACGAGGCATATCTCAGGGGCGTATCTGACGTGGAGATAACCTCTGGGTAGGTTTAAGAGAGCCCTTTGCTGTTGTTGGGCACAGCCCTTAGGAAACGGGGCTCACCATGACACTAGCCGCTCATCCCTGCAGCGTGCAGCGCACCCCGAAGATGAGCGATAACGCGAGCAGCAGCTCTCAGCTCATCGGAGTGTTTGCTCACTGCAGAAATAGACTTTTTGCACTTCACTGCTGCAAATGCTGCTGGCAGAATTAGAAGCAGAAGCCAGCGAATCAAAAAGATGAATTCCCAGTTCAGGATCAGATGCGAGCGCCTGCACCGGCTGTCCTCCGTCCACAGTCAACTAGAGTGGTTGGAAAAGAGCAGGGCAGGTTTCCTTCGTCACCGCAGGGCAGCGCGAGGTGGAAGCGCCTGGTCCATGCAGCTGCTGCGCTGCGTTCCGTGATGGGGTGAGCAGCACCCGGCCGTGCCGAGGACAGGGCTGAGTCCCCCTGGCAAATTCTCACCCGACTGCCACTGTGTTGGCTTGGAGCAGGGAGATGACAATGTTTTCTCCTTGACTGGCAAAAGGTATCAAGAGGAACATCCTCTCTGAGGACAGCAGAATGCCTGGGGCAGCTCCAATTAGATTTTTGAAGAAAATGAAAAAATGCATGTCAGAGACTGCTCCAAACAGGATAACTCTTCAGTAATGGGAAGGAGCGATAAGTCCTGGGTTATCAATCTGACCTTACCATTGCCTAATATTTGGATTGTCGTGGCCAAGCCTAATAAGCTCGGTCACTTCTCCATTTTCCTGGAGCCCCCCTGGGGTGTTCAGCTTGCCAGACTACTTAAGACAACTTTGATTTAATTTCTTTCCTGCTATGCAGTATAGGGATATAAAACCAAGGCATTATATCAAAATCTTCATCAAATCAGGTTTATTCTAGGAAGGTACCGAGGTTTCAGGCAGAATAGGCCACCCTTACCGGGTTCTCTGCAGCAGGTGAACGTGGGAGCGCCTGTTGGAGGCCCCAGCTCGTGCTGCTGCTCTTATACCTGACCCGTATCTGGCACCAGCAAGGAGGAAGCCCACCCTGGGTCTGTTCCCAAAACATCTCGGTTAAGCTGCACTGCACCCCAGGACTCTCTAGGACCAGCGTGTCCCTCTGCCCAGGGTTGCACAGGGGCTGGCCTCGCATCTGGGCTGCATGGCAAGAGTATTTGCAGAGTGGTGACTGCTTGTGTCCTTGCAAATCCACCCTGAGCCAAAGCAAGAGCTGGGCTTTCCTGCACACCTTGGCACCTTACTGCCTCGGTGCGTTTTATACTGTTGCAGAACACACTTTGATTTCTTTAGCAGCACGTTGGGCTCTTGTGAAACGCAGAGACGGTTTCTGTGTAGCGATAGGGATCAGCAGTGCTGTCTAAGCAGCTCTCAGACATGGATGAAATTCATCCCAAGCGAGTGGCCCAGATAAAGCTTTGCAGGCTGCTGTGAGCCTCTGCCCAGGAAGATTAGTGCTCAGCAACTCCTCCAGGTGCGTGAAGTCCCCAGGAAAGGAAACGCAGAGCCGTGTCTGATAATGGCTCTAAGAAAGTTTCTGAACAGGTTGTTGAGAAATCATGAGATTGCCAAAGGAGGAGAAATCCATCCTTTGAATATGTTGCTGAGGTTATCAGCCTGGCTTGGAGAGGGCTTCTGGCTAGTCACCAGGTAAATGCCCTGGGCCCAGGCACCGCGAGGAGACGCAGCCTCCCAAAGCGCCGTTTGGTGCGATCTCCAGCACTTCATTACCTGCGAGAGTGGCGAATTTGCCCTAATCAGAGATGACCCTGACTGGTGATGAGAAAGGACTTGCTGAATAGTCTGAAGATCTTGAAAAGCTCCATAGCGGTGCTGAGATGCTGAGATTTAATGTCCAAACTAGAAGAATGTAGGAGGGGGACATTATTATCTTGCTCTCACTAACCCAGCCCCTTCCCACATGAGCATGGCCTGGAGCTGTGCAGCTCATGGACTGAAAGAACAAGAGACCTTCAGAGCTCCAGAGGGGCCAGCAAGGAGAGGAAATACGTGGCAGAAGTATCTCCTGTTCTACACCTTTGGTCAGGAGCAGCCAGACCCAGACTGCACCAAACACAATCTGCCAAAACACAGAAGGCAGCTTGGAGTGATGTAGGGAGGAACGGAGGAGCCAGCTCTGCGGAGCAGCTCCCGGCGCGGCGCTCCAGATTCTCAACGGGAAGCTGAGCAGCTTCTGCGCTGCCCCGGAGAGCCCGAGTGGGAGCGAGGGGTCCAACCTGTGTCTGAGGGCTGTGGGGAAGCTGGAGCAGAGGCCTGGGCTCCAAACTGGGATGAGGACATTCAAATGAGTTTGCTTTGGAAAAAGGTGTCTTGGTAGGTGTGCAGTATAAATGCTGGCAAAGCAGTTGTTTAGCGGATAGACGTTGCAATTCAGACATGCTGCAAAAAAGAAAAAAAGAATTTGACATCTCTCTGGGGAAGATGATTCCAGCTGCCTGCACAAACGGTTTGCATGTGAGAAGGGCAAATATTCGTACTCTGGCAGTTTCTAAGACCAAGGGCTCGGGGAGGAGTGGAGGGGGCAGTCTTGACCAACGCTCACAGCAGCTCCCTGTCTCTGCAGCGCCTGGTGCGGATGAACATGCCCATCTCGCCCGAAGATTTAACCGTCCACTTCACCTCCACACTGATGGCCTTGATTCGCACTGCTCTCGAAATCAAACTTGCCACAGGTGAGAAGTGCCTTGGCGGAGGGACGCGAAGCCTGAAGTCTGGTGGGAGCTCCCCAGCCCTCTGGACACCACAGCAACCCTCATCCAGGTGGAAATCTCCTCTTCCACCTTCCCAAGGGCAACAGCAGGGCGCAGGGCTGGCAGCAGAGGGGTGCCAAGGCTTGCTCCACCTGATGCTGGTGAGATGGAGGGTTGTGTTTGGCCATCTCAGAAGCTCTTCGGCACCCCCTGTACATACAGATTGCTGTATAGGAAAGACACTGCTGTATATGGAGAAAGAATACTTTCTATACCCCAATCCTTAGCAATGACAGCAGGATGGGGTGAAAAAAACCCTTCCTCTGCAGTCACTGCTAATAGTGAAGCAGTGACTTGGAGCTCTGTGAACTGTGTTCTGCCTTGAGATAAAATTTTAATAATTTAAGTGTTTAACCAGGCATATGCTTGACTTCCCGATTAAGCATTGCAATATAATAAAATACACCAACTTTTTCTCTGGGTCATTACACTATTTAATCAGTCTGTCTGGGGTCAGAATCAAGGCATGGCTGGCCAAAGCACTTTTTTTGCCTAATTTAAAAACTACCAGGAGGTAATGATGTTCTTACGGGTGAAGAGCGTGGTTGTCTTAGGATGCTGTGCTTTTCCTAAGTGGTTTCAGGCCATTCTTTTCCCTTCTCTGTATTAATTAACTCTCTCATACACTGTAGAAACTGTTGGTTTTGATGCTTTGGGTAGGTGCTACTGGCAGAGGAGAACGTTTTGTGGCCATCAGAACACCCCGGAGAGGGACACAGAGGTTCAGACTCTCATTTCTAAGCATACAGTTAAGACCTCCTGGGTTTTTAGAAACCAACATCTTACTGCAGTAATAACCTCTATGACTGCTGCTGAATGTGGCAACCCAATCTCTTAGGATGCTGAAGTCTTAAGAATTAGCAGTGCTTTATGATTCTAGTTTGATTATTACTTTATTAATCTAGTTACGTCAGCAACAGCAATTCAGTGTTTTTCAGGTTTCTCTGTTTTTTTGTTGTTGATGTTTTTGGTGGGTTTTTTGGGTANGTTTTTTTGTTGTTGTTGTTTTTGTTTGGTGGGTTTTCTGGGTGCATTTTGGGAACTGGAAAATAGAGCTCAAGTGATAATGCTGGATTCCTTCTAGGGCTTATATCTGCTGTGGGTTGTGAGTTCTTGACCTGGTTTATTGTTACGGGCTTGGTTTAAGTAGCTTTAATGGTCTTCATTTAATTGAGTCTTCAGTGGGACTAACATGCCCTTAATAAACCTTCCCTAATGAGATTCAATGTGGGAGTTCAAGCCACCATTTAACAGCATATCTAGAGTCTTCTCCCATTACTTTTCTCTTAGAAAAATAATCTCTGTCATTCAGATGAGCTACTTAATTGCCTGCTGTGCGGTGCATCCATTTGGGAGTTGGTCTGTTGTACACAGACTTTAATCACTTTCCACTTGTGTCCTGGGGCAACACTTTGGCCCTTTGAATAAAGCTGCTGTGCTGGGCTCTCTCTGTTTTGTGTTGTTCTATAGCTTCTGCCTGATGCTGTTGACACAGAACAGTATTCCAAATGTTTCTCTCATTCCCAGACACTTTGGGATGAGTTGGTGGCAGTGGAGAGGGTTTGTGATAATCCATGGGACTGTTCATAGCTTGGACTTGCTGTAATTTGGTAGCTGGGTGATTTTCCTCTTAAGTCTTAATTGTGCTTCTGAAAGGAGGTGAAGGGAAAGCACTGCACATAATTCATCCCTACTTTAGGCACCTAATTAAGGTAGTGAAGCTGGGAATATAGTTCTGCTTAGCTCCTTTAGAGCCACCTGGGAGAAGTGCTGGTGCAAAAGCAGCCCAGGTTCTCTGATGTGCACCTGGGAAGGGAGCAGCATTTTCCCTTTTTTTTTCACGCCCTTTTCCTCTCCCCTGCCTTCCTTAGGAGGTGTGAAGCAGCACCAGTGTGATGCTGAGCTGAGAAAAGAGATCTCGCTGGTTTGGCCCAATCTGTCACAGAAGACGCTGGATTTATTGGTGCCTCCTCACAAACGTAAGTGGTACCAGCACAGCCCAGCCCTAACCAGGCATGCAGGTGCTTCCCCCCTTGCCTGCCCTGCCCCAGCTCACCCAGGTGCAGAGTCACCTCCAGGGTGCAGTAAATCAGCCTAGCCCTGTCATCGAGGTGTCACCTCCCTCGTGCTCCACATCTCCATACCATGGTTATCTACAGGGTAAGCAAGCCAAGGTCATCTCCAGGCTTGTCCTTCATGATGTTTCAGTGAGTTTTAATGCACCAACAAGGGAGTGTTGCCCTGTGCAGGCTCTTCTGGAGTTATTTTTCCCGTAGCTTTTCTTGCCTCCCGTCTGTGCCATGGGAAAGGAGAGCAATTTCTGCCGTCTGGGATCAATCTGGTCCAGAAAATCAAGAGAAGAACATTAAAGTTTGCTGAGAACTCCTGTAATCAGACGTGAGGCACTTTGCTAAAGGCCTTTTTGTTACTTAATGATGGCCTGTGCGAATGTGCTGAGAAAATGGAAAGTTTGCCATTATCTTGATTGGCCAAAATGAGAGCTCTGGATTCCTGATTAATGAGAAACCATGCAGCCCAATAAAGGCATTGTTAATTAAGAAAAATGAGGGAGCTGAGGAGGTGCAAATCAGAGGATAGCAACTGCCTAAGTCTTTTCCTGCGGACCTCCCTTGAGGCCTTCGTATCTGGTGTTTAACCCTTCGCTCAAAGGTGTTTGTTCAGCTGCCAGGTATGGCAAGGCCCGTAGCATAGCTGTGAGGGCAAAAAAGACATCTGGAAAAATGAAATACAGTTTTAAAGAATATTAGCCCATTATGTCCCAGCTGACTGTAATTCAGAGGAAGAGAAATGATGCTTCCCTGTTGATAAAACGCTGGCTGCAGATCTGGTATTAATTTAGCAAAGTCTCTTGTCAGTCTTGCTTATAATGCCAGAGTCTTCTTGGCTGTTTTTTTTTCCTCCACAGCCTTTCTAAATGTTTTTCATAGAGACCTATAAAGCAGGGCCATCCTCCTCAGACACGAAAGGTAGCAGCAGGCAAAAGTAGAAGGGAGGAATGGGAAAAAGTTGATCTTTGTGTTACAATCTTTCCTTGCTCCTTTTTTCTTCCCCCACATTTTTCTCTTTCTTATCTCTCATTCTAATGTGATGTCTTCTCTCTGTTTTATGTGCCCATTTGATTTTGTCATTTTTTGTGCCTTTTGATTTACTCTTTTCTTCTTTCCCTTTGTCCACCTGAACGTCGCTGCTGCATTTTGTTGTCCTTTAATCAGCCGATGAGATGACGGTGGGGAAGGTCTATGCAGCGCTCATGATATTCGACTTCTACAAGCAGAATAAGAACAGCAGGGAGCAAGTCCACCAGCCCCCGGGAGGCCTGTGTCAGGTACGGGCTTGCTGTAGCTGGGGGCAGTTCTAACAAGTCTCATGGGCTCGTTTCATCTGGGAAGTCTGGGTGCTTCTCCAGGCAGGATTTGGAAATGTCATCTTGAATATGGAGCGTCTCTTGAAAGTGTCTGTCTGTCTCAATCTTTCTCTCTGAAAGTCTCTGAATCTTTCTCTCTCTCCGAAAGTCCTGCTTTCAGAGGTAGATTACATGCTGGGACACCAAAGAAGTATTGAAAGCTAATGTCAGGTGCAAAATGCCTAAGGTGCTTTCAAAAATGGGAATTATGCTTCAAAACATTTTTTTTTGGAAATTTCTCTGTTTTGATGTGCAGGTCCTTTCACCTTTTCGGGATGTGCTAGTAAAAACAGAGTGANTCTCCAGGCAGGATTTGGAAATGTCATCTTGAATATGGAGCGTCTCTTGAAAGTGTCTGTCTGTCTCAATCTTTCTCTCTGAAAGTCTCTGAATCTTTCTCTCTCCGAAAGTCCTGCTTTCAGAGGTAGATTACATGCTGGGACACCAAAGAAGTATTGAAAGCTAATGTCAGGTGCAAAATGCCTAAGGTGCTTTCAAAAATGTGAATTATGCTTCAAAACATTTTTTTTGGAAATTTCTCTGTTTGGATGTGCAGGTCCTTTCACCTTTTTGGGACATGCTAGTAAAAACACAGAGTGAACATTTGGGGAAATGTTTTCGCTGGAGTAGGGGGAAGAGGGGTTGGTGATTCTTACTCCAGCCCAAACAGTTACTTTACTACTGCTCATTTATATCTCCTTTATCCCTACTAACGCTGTAATATTCCCTTCATAGCCCTTCAGTGTGGCGGGTGGTGGTATTTGAGTCAGAAGCTGAGATTCCAGCTTAGAGCTGAAAACCATTCCCAAGGACAGGCCTGACCTGCAGCTTAATAGGAGTTCCCCAGAAGAAAATCTTTTTCAGTACTTTTACTTCTACAGCCTAACCTCAAATTTGGTACCACACAAATATTTTGCACTATGGAAGCCAGTGACAAACTTCTTTTTGGATTTAGATGTTCAGGATTTTGTCTCATAGAGATTGCCATATGACTGCACACAAGAGCATTGAGTCAGGCTAACAGCTTTCTGAAGGTGATAACACAGGGAAATGGCATGAGAAATGAGTGGGTGCAGGCTAATATGTCCTCTCCTTCTCCTGTTGAGCCTCACGGTTTACCCTTAGGGACTTTCTGAAGCAGGAGTTTTATCCTCATCTTAGTACTTAATAGCTCTGCATGGACTTGTCATGATGGCCAGGGGGCAGTTGCATAACTGGAAGGCAGTCTGATAAATATGGGTAATATACTTCTCAACCAGCAACTGCCTTGGGATTGAATTCGCAATCATAAAACCATGGAACTACTTCAGGATGAGCAAACACAGGACAGGGATCCGATGTGGCCACCTCCGTCTCTTGCACAGACACCAGGGTGAGGCTGGAGCGGCCCCTGTTTTGGAGTCACAAGCTGTGACCTGAATTCAACAGCGCCTTCGGTCTCCAGCTTCCCCTTTGCAGCCCCTGAGAAAGCTCCCAGCATTGTAGGAATATCCTGCTGCGCTCTGCAGCCTGGGGGAAATATTTTTGAGTTCGAATGTGGATTGTAGCACAAACCTCTTCAATGTTGTTCTCTTCAATGTTGGCCTGTGCAAGGAGAAAGACAGCAATTGTCTTCAGAGCCTCTTACAGGTCTGGGAAGGTCAGTGTTTTTTCTGCTGGGATAATCTTTCAGGGTGACAAAGTGGACATTTTATTAAAGGGGAAAGACACAGACATTTTCTCCATATCCAAGTCTGTCTCTGAGAGTCTTTCTTTGTCCTTTGCAGCCCGGAGCGGTGTCACTGTTCCACCCCTTGAAGGCCACTTTGGAGCAAACCCAGCCGGCGGCGTTCAGCAACGCCAAGGCCTTCCTGCGGCAGAAGAGCTCCGCTTCACTCAACAACGGCGGCGCCCTGTGAGTACCCCGGGGCCTCCTCGCGCGGCTGCCGTGTCGAAAGGGGCAGGCTGGGCATAAGCACCAACCCTGAGCACTGCCCCTGCGATTGCTTTGGGAAGGGGGCAGCACATCGCGTGACACGGTGGGGTGGCCCCTGCATACTGTGCCTGGGGGATGTCCCCCAGCCAAGCTGCCTCTGTACAGCTCTGTGACCACCACTTCTGAGGCCACAGTGGTCACAGATTTTTAATTACAACTGTCTGGGGTTTATATGGCCTTAATAACCAAGGTGAGATACTAATGTGAGCTGTATAAGAATAGAAAGCCAGGGCTGCCCATAATAATTTAGTATAGTAAGGCTACAAGTGTGTTTACCCCGTACCATTTAACAGCTATTTGTCTAATTGGTCTTATATAATTTCCCTGTTTTATAACACCCAATTATTTATTTTGTTTTACTTTCTAATATTGTTGCCATATTGTTTGGTCACATTGGTTAATGCTGATTCTTCCATTCTGTAGTAAAGAGATCCTTGCCGAACAGTGCTTGAACTCCAAAATAGTTCATTCTTCTCCATCAGTACTTAAGCTGCAGAATCTGATTGCCTCAGTTATTTTTTAAAAAATGTGCTTTTCTGCTTAGTTTGATTTCTGTGTCATTTATGGGCTCTTCGGACTACATAGAAAATATCCCTGTCAAAGTCCAGAACACTGTATAGCTTCACCAGCCACTGTGCCATGCTGCAGCTAGTTTCACAAGAACTGGGAAACCTTTGAAAGCTCCAAGTGTA
This sequence comes from Crypturellus undulatus, assembly GCA_013389825.1. Lineage (NCBI taxonomy): Eukaryota > Metazoa > Chordata > Aves > Tinamiformes > Tinamidae > Crypturellus > Crypturellus undulatus. The sequence continues at coordinate 14,359 of VWPW01024165.1, read as the reverse complement.
CCTAAGCACTCTGTTGCCTTCACAATAAGATTAGCAGAACCTCTCTGTAAAAGAGCTCATCTGCCTTTCCTCTTTACCTCCTGACAGACCAGCCCCAGAGGGTGGGATCAAAGAGTCCAGTTCCTGGGGGACTCAACGCACCCAGGATGTGTTTTATGAAACCAGGACACCAGCTTTTGAACGAGGCCACTCAGAAGAAATCCCTGTTGAACGGGTGAGCAGAAAGGTGAAGGCAGAGCAAAATGCAGAATGTCTCAATAGAACAGATATCAAACTAGACACTTGCCTGATAGCTGAAGGCCCTCTGTCTGCAGAGAAGAGTGTTGATCTCTCTTGTAACAACTCAAAATTTGCTTCATTGTTTTAGAGAGGAAAAGAAGTGTGTATGAATATATGTACTGTAACTTTCTATATGGACAGTTCCTCTGGAAATGTCTACACCTGGAGCTAGGGTTATTTTTTTCTAGTTTGTTATTCCCCTATTCTACCACTATTTCTTTCCTAGTTTGTTATTGTCATTTTGTAGGGACTCTGAGGGGTGGCCTGGCTGGCCAGAGCTTCAGGTGCCTGGCAGTCATTGCCATGACTCATAGAAGTGCTTGGGCTGCTGTTGTCCATGCTGAAGACAATGCTGACAAAACATAGGCAAGCACTCCATAGCTCTTGGTTTACTCTCTCGTCCCTACCAATATCTCTTGGGAAGTAAACCAAGTTTAGAAGAAATCTGCTAGGATGATGGCTTTGAAGCTTGTGTTTTTGCTCTTGCTACTGACACTATTTCTTGCTTTAATCAGGTGGTAGAAATGAGGGAAATCAGCCCCACACTTGCCAACGGAGAGCACCAGCCAGGCCTGGAGAGCCAGGGACGGGCAGCTTCCATGCCGCGCCTGGCTGCCGAAACTCAGGTGAGCGGCACTGGTAGGGGCAGACTTAGAATACGTCAAGGACTCTGTTCGTTCCCTCTTCTTGTCATGTTGTTGAAGGATGCTTGTGAGCATTTGTTTTAAAAGGTGTTTATTGAAACTGGAGAAAGGTAGCAAACCCTTTTGTGCTTTAGACTGTAAGCATTCTTATGTAGGCAAGGCAGTGCCCGCAGATTTACTCATCTCTGGTTGCAGCAAAAAACAACACAGAAAAATCCTGCTGTGTGGTAACAAACTGCTGAATACCTGCCTATGAGTATCTGTTTTGATTAACTGGAGTCACAATATTGTTTGCAGACCTGCATCCTGGAAAGCATATGTTTCCAACAGAGAATAGCATGCTGCCCAGCCAAGCAGCATGTCAAGGCATGCTCCTAGCCATAAAATAAATGGGAAATGTGCTGTGATTTTCTGCAATAAATGTAGGGGATATAAAAAGTACCAGGGAGTCTGTGCTTAGAAGGCTGCACTGAGACACTAAACAGCATCCCTGTTTCTTTCTCTTCCCATAGTATTTAGCATTTACTGTATCCATGGGTAATATGCTCTTGAGGATTTTGTTTTCCTGACTTTACAAGAAGTCTCATCATTAGAGCTGAACGTTGCAGCAACTTGGTGACTAATTGTGAATGCTCCTTGCTACATAGGTTGCTATGGTTTTCACAGATCATTTCTGAGTGTTTCTGCAGTGTGTTACTAACTCATCGCCCCAGATGCCCTCCAGTCACCAAGCCACGTCATGATGATAACATCTTCCTTTCACAGTTCCATCTCTGTCATTGTGGAGTCCTGATTCATAAAAGAGTGAGCGAGTAGGCTGTGGCTGGGGGCTATTCCCCAATGTCTCTGTGTGGCCAGCAGAACATGAAAGATGCTCTGCACTCTAAATACACATTAGTAGTACCACCAAATGTGTCAATTTTGCTAACATATTCTGTCTGGTACAAATGACACTTAAGTTTCCCAGACAAATTTAGGGACTGCTGCCTTTGCAAGAGAATTCCAGAAGGTCATTGAATGGGACCTTTTTTCTTGGGATTCTTTTGAGTTATTAAGAACACTACTCAAGATGTTTAAAAAAGAAACAGACCCCTAAAGAAACCCATTTTCCCTCCCATCCTCCCTCCTAAGACAAAGGTTGCTCTCTATCCCAGACAACAAGGAGTTTCTTTCCTTCCAAGGCACATGCTTTTCTTTGGGAAACTCCTTCCCAGGGCAGTGTCAGCCTGCAGTTGATGCTGCTGTGGTTGAACAAGGGCACAATCAGAGGCTGAAAGATCCATTTGCCCCCTCCAAAGAGCGAGAAACTTCTGGGTTGCTCCTGGTTCTACCCCAAAGCCACTGCTTCCTCCAGGTGGGAATGTCCTGTTGGTACCTCTCTGCACCCATTTGCCAAAGGATGGTGGTGGTNCCCTCCTAAGACAAAGGTTGCTCTCTATCCCAGACAACAAGGAGTTTCTTTCCTTCCAAGGCACATGCTTTTCTTTGGGAAACTCCTTCCCAGGGCAGTGTCAGCCTGCAGTTGATGCTGCTGTGGTTGAACAAGGGCACAATCAGAGGCTGAAAGATCCATTTGCCCTCCTCCAAAGAGCAAGAAACTTCTGGGTTGCTCCTGGTGCTACCCCAAAGCCACTGCTTCCTCCAGGTGGGAATGTCCTGTTGGTACCTCCCTGCAGCCATTTGCCAAAGGGTGGTGGTGTTCAGTTGGCAACCAGCTGCGATTGCCATGCAGAAGTGCCCAAAGAGTTAGAGACAAAACACCCACTTTCCATAATCAAATATGGTCAGGAGTGAATCCCTCATTGAAGAAGAGTGGGATAGATCCAGCAGGACACGGCTGCTGCATGTGAAACCTGTCTACCTGAGTTATGAATCAGGCCTCTCCCAGCTGAGCAGGTCTAACCTTGTTTGATAATGTGATGTTTTGGTGGTTGTAGCTTCAGATGAGTAACTGATGTACTTTCTGTGTGTCTTCCCCTTCCATGCCCTCCACCTTCTCTCTTACATGCTGCTTCTGGTGCCCCCAAACTTTGAGTTCTTTATAACTGTTACTTGCAATGCTCTCTGTTTCCTCCTGGTTTTGGTGCATTTCCCTTTCTGTTCGCCTACCATTTCTCTGTCTTTTTGTGTTCCATTCTTAAAAAAAAAAAACATGCTTTCAATCTCCCTTGCTCCGTCCCTCTTTGCTGTCCTCCTTCCCCCATCACCTGCCCTCCCGTCGTCATGGTGTCTGCTGCACATCTGCCGTGATGTCTGACAATGGCTGTACTGTGGGGCTGCTTCCAATAATGTCTCTCATCTTGTCCGAATTGTTTGCAGAGGAGCAAAGCACGGTCACCTGGGAGTTACCTAGCAGTATGTAGTTTGCACTAAGTTGTGTCCTATTCAACCTCTCTTAAGAAATAATGAACCTTCCTTAACCCTCTTCTTTTTCCCTTCTCATTGGAGTGCAACGTTGCACCGACGCAGCTGCCACCTCTACCCCCTTTTCCTCAGCTCCCCCCAATCCACGGTTGCACGCTGCACGCTCTCATAGCAGGGAGGTTTTTCTTTTGTTTTGCTTATTTATTTATTTTGTATGCCTTGTTGCACAGGAATTTAGCAAGTGAAAACAAGGGGTTTGGTAATGAAGAAGCAATTAGCAACTCTCTCAAGGGTTATGGCATAGTCTCCCAGGGCTTGCGTGGAGCGTGGGCACCCGTTAGCATAACAAGAAACACATCAGGTTTTCTGGGAAGGATATTCTCTAGTCTGCTAAAATACAATTCCCGTTAGTGCCAGTGGAGACTTCTGTTCCTGGAATAAGCACACTATCAGATCCAAAGAGGAATGGTTATTTCTTTTGGGCTTAGGTGGATCTTCTGTTAGGACGTTTATGTCTTCTCCCTGGCAACTCTTAAAGGGCTTTTGGAAGTCTTGATCTGTGTATCTTGTGGACAGTATTTTCCTGGTGTGCTATTTTACCCAGAAGAATCAATTCCTAAATCTATCCACTCTATGATCCTCTTGCACCTCCATTGCCTTCAGATTCAGCAGTAAGTGGTGAGGACCAACACAGAGCTCTGATTTATAAAATACTCTTTGCCTATTGAAAGTGCACAGCAAGGACTCCAGGAGGAGGCAGATGCAGCCCGATGTATTCATGTTAACTGGTGCAGACCCTGGGGCCCCACCAATGTGAGATCCTAGGTTGTATTCTCCTGCCCTGGCTGCCCAGCTAGTGCTCTTTAGCTTCCCTGGGTATCCAACAAGTTTCAGCTCCAGTGCCCACCTTGGACTCCATTGGGAAGCACCAAAATTTGGATGACTGACCTGAAAGAGAGGAAACGGCAAATAAAACTCAGCTCAGTTTGCAACTTTGCACGCCAGACAAGCTTCCTAATATCCGAGACAGCGCGCTGAAGGAAGCAAAGCAGTTCTTTGCATTCAGAGTAATGATTAGAGCTGCAAAACACCCAGCTTTGCATTATGTAAATACCACAGGGCAGCTGAGATCTGAATTCCTGGGTAAGCAAACAAAATAGCATAGACAGTAAAAATAATACCAGGCTCTTTGAAAAGGTTACAATGAACAAAGTAAATGTTCTACTAGAACAGAACAGGATCTCATTTGATGCACATATTGGATTGAGGATTCAAACAAGTGTAAGACCTAAGGGACTCAAGGACATCCCAAGCTCCTTTCCAGGCAGGGTGGGCTGAGGTCTTCCCTCTACCGAGCAGCTTTTATGTAATAACAGACCCAAGGAAGCCTCTAGAGGATGAATGAAGATCTGTCTCCTCCTCAAAGCAGGCTGCAAAGCGTCTGGATGCCAGCAAAGTGCAAGAGCAGGAAACAATCATTTTGTGGGCCTTAGAAATGGTAGTGGAGCAGTGGGGCAGTGAAAAGCTCTGAGAATGGCCATCTTACAGAGCACTCGTGTGGTTTCTACAGAGCATTTTGCAAGGTTTCAAACCCAAAGGGAAAGGAACAGAGTCCCAGGCTGCTGCTGGCATGGGGATGTGGCTCAGCTTTGCCCATGGGAGGCTGCGTTAGTCTGCAGAGAGATCTCATTATTTACTTTCGAGACACAAATGGTGCAAAAACAGCAATGATGAGCCTGAGAAGCTGTTTTTGGATAAGTCCTGGTAGAATTGGAGTTGGGACCTGCTATCCTGCTTGTGCTCACCACTAGGTTTTGATAGTGCAATGGTAGGACAAGAAGTCAGATTTTAGAAGTTTGATAAGCATCCTCAAGTGCTTATCTGATACCTCAGATATAATTAACAAAAGGGCTATACCTTGCTCACCTCTTATTGCTGATTTTCTCCTCCAGGCGATATCCAGAACTGTTTTCACGCTTACCTATTCAGAGTTGTTCTGGGCCCAGAAGTAGCTTTAGGTGAACTAGTCTTGGAGGACTTTGTGGGATGCTTGGCTGCTGCACTGCCCTGTGACCCTGCTACCCTACTGCTGCCCCCTGTGATGCTGTGTTTGGTGTGAAGTGCTGCACCTCGCTCTGCGCCCGCAGTACCTGTGGGCACAATGCTAAAAGAAAATCCCATTTCAGCAAATGTAGACCTCATTTGCTCCTCCTGTTTAGCACCAGCTCTACCATTCCACAAGTCCTTCTCCCCATTTGTTATACCCACTTAACCACTTTTCTCCTTTCCCTCCTTGCCCTGCTCCTCATTGTAAGACCCTTCCCATGCTGGGAACTGGTTAACCGTGGTGCAGGGCCTGCCCTCTCACCCTGCTCCGTCTCGCTCCGTGTGCCTTGCAGCCCATCCCGGACACGAGCCCCATGAAGCGCTCCATCTCCACACTGACGCCGCAGCGTCCTCACCCCATGCACCTCTACGAGTACTCCCTGGAGCGCGTGCCGCCCGACCAGGTCCATCACCACCATCACCACCGCTGCCACCGGCGGAAAGAGAAGAAGCAGAAGTCCGTGGACAGGACCGCCCATCAGCTGGCCGATGGGGAAGCTGGTGAGGAAGGCGCGTGGTGGTGCCTTGCTGGGGAAGGGAGCTTTCCTTCCGTGTGGATTTGAGGTCCCATCTGCATGTGTGGAAGGGCTCCCCTCTCTCTCACACCTGGAAGTTCCGCCTGTTGGAAGGCTGATGGGTCGTCAAGCCCCAACCAATGTTCTCCTTTCAGTGGCTCAGTCTGGTGAGTCTTCTTCCAAGGATAAGAAGCAGGAACGCGGTCGATCCCAAGAGAGGAAGCAGCACTCTTCCTCCTCCTCCGAAAAGCAACGCTTCTACTCCTGCGACCGCTACGGCAGCCGGGACCGTTCTCAGCCCAAGTCTGCTGATCAGAGCAGGCCCACGTCGCCCAACGGAGGGCCAGAGCAAGGTCCACACAGACAGGTGAGGAGAGCAGAGTGGGGCAAGAACCCCAAGGTCTTCAGGGGGATACATGCCTTTTCTTGTGTTCTATTTAGAATAACATGAGAGAATGGGGAATGCCAGGCAGCAGGGGATAAAACCCTTCAGATGCTGCTTATTGCTTGAGATCCAGCCCAGGGTTGGAAAGACTGTCCCTTGATGGCTCTTTAATAGCCTTCCACTAAAGCACTGAGTTAATACATTCACAGAGACCCCCCTGCCACAGCAACAGCTTCAGGTAGCCCGGTGCAGAGCAGCCTGGCAGCCCCGGAAACTGGCCTGACTTGGTGGAGGTGGAAAAAACTTACCTGAGCCAAGGCAGGTCAGTAATGTGGAGTGGGAAGCCACACTGGTCTGCAGAACTAAGCCTTTCCCCCTGCCAGATTTGTTAATTTAGCATCAACAGCAGTGCAGTGTTGCAGACATTTGGTGATTGTGAAATAAATCCATGCCATCGTGGTATAATCCAGTATAGCACAGTGTGGAAAGGATGACTCCTGAGGGCTAGAGCTACATTTAGCCCTGATGCCGGGGTGGTTTCAGTAGGGTTTACTCATGAAGCCATCTCATTAATTTGCCCTTGAGGTTGTGTGGGTTTTGGAGCTGTCCCCTTGGTGGAACAGGTTAATTTTCACATGGTCTCTGAAAGTTGAAATGAAAAGTCATTTTGCCCTGGTGTCAAATCAATCTGCAACTCTGTTCTCTAGCTGGAAGGAGAAATCAAGGTAATAGAGAGTGGGAACATAGGAAAAAAAAAAAAACAGGATCCAAGAGGGAACTGACCGAGCCTAAATGGCCTTCATGCTTTTTTCAGAGAAGTTTTCTTTCTTAGTTTCTCTCTTTGCTTTGAGAGATGGTGACATGACATTGCTCTTAGCAGAACTATGTCTCTCCTTCCTTGCCTGCTCCACTTGCCGAGCCTTAAATACTGTGTATGTTATAATTTAAAAAAATGAAAGTTTCCCATAGTTAATAAGGACTCAGTGTTAGAGCATTGCTTGCCCTTATAAGCCTGATCCCCCAGTTCCAGTGAAACCTGTATCGTCCTTCACGTCCTGTGAGGAGCGGGGAAAGCCAGTTCTTTCAGTGCCCAAGTATTATATTGATTTGCATTTTATCTGCTCTCAGTGGAACCGTTAACACATTTCCTGGTCATATCAGGAAAAAAAGATTATAAAAATAGTCAAACCAGGATATAATTTCTATCCTGATGAGCTGAAGGCTCTTTGTCTTCATAAGGAGTCTCTGAGATGCTCTGTCGCTCTGTTTCCTGCTGTATTTTGGCTCGATAACAACATGCTTGTTAGCTCTCAAGCATTTTCTTTGTTAGCTCTTCCCTTTCCTTGGGAGACTCAGCTTTTACCAAGGGTAAAAGGCCTGGCACAGCACATTTCCCCAGGCTTCTCAAGCAGAACGAGGCCAGCTCCAGCTGCACTCTGCCAAAAGTGTAGGTTGGTTCCAGCTAGAGTCAAGCCAAATATCAAAAAACAGGTTTGGATCAAAAAGAAAGTCCCCAGAGATTTTTGTGCAAAACAAGAGGGAAGAACTTTGCATTGGGGCCAACTCCAAATGCTGTGTTTGACCCAAATAGAAATGTCCGTGTTTCTTCTGATTTACACTACTCTTTCCTTTTTTAGTCCAGGAGAACTGGTTAAAAAAAAATCTGTTTCACAATGAAGATATGAAAAACTTTTTATTTACTTATTTTTTTAGAAACATTATAGGATGAGAGATTTGGGTATTAGGGATAAAAAAGAACAAGAAATGATGTTTTAGCATGAAAAAGTCATTATCTTAGCTCACAACCATTTCCTGAATTGGATTCCTGGATTGAAGAAATTTGAATATCCTACGAAAAAATATTCTCGGACATTTTAATGCTTATCATTACATTCCCCAGACTGGCATTACACTGCAGCCTGGGGGCCCAGTTCTCCAGGATTTTCCTTGTATGAGGCAGCTGCACAATTTTTTTACCCTGCTTTGATTGGTGAACTTGGAGCATTTGGGATCCATTGATCTTTAGGGCAGGGACCTGCTGCAGGTCTGTAACAGGCAAGTGTGGTGCTGCCAGAGAAGGGAAAAGAGGGCAAAATGCAGAGAAGTAAAAGAAAAAGCAGTTTCTGACCTCTGATATCCACCACCTTTCCCTCAAAATGCCCAGGGAAACCGAGGCAGAGCAGAACAAGTGATGACTGAAAACCAAACAAGCAACAATTTGATAGTTTTAGAGGAAAGGCAAAGCTGCACTATGAAAATGAAAGGTCTCATCTGGAAAGGTTAATTCAGTGAAGACTCAATGATTTTAAACATGCTGCCAGGGTTACTCATGTACTGTCCTGAGAGGATGTAAATAGAAATGGTCAATGCGGAGCCCGTTCCCCTCCCTCACATCATTTATTCCCTAGTGTAGCTCGGTTCACATCCCCACATCATGTTAGTAACACAAAAAGCTACCAGTCACTTGCTATTCAAAACGTAAATGTAAAATGTTAATTAGCAGAAGCTGACCAGGTGTTTTAGTATTTTGAAGTTAAGAGTTAAGAAGTTGGCTGAAGTTAAGAGCCAATGCTGTTGAGGTTTTGCACGAAGGGGCTATTTAATCAAAACAGATTTAATTCCTAAATCAATGGAAAAAAAAGTCTACCCCACAATCCTCCTTCCAAACAGTCTGCTTTAGACAACCAAAATGATCCCCAGCACGAGCCTCCCCAGCTCTTGGGGAGCCATGCAAGCTTCCCCCTTCCCCGAAACTCGTAGCGTTTCCTTACAAAACGGTCCCCACAACACGCGGTCCGTCCGAGCGCGCAGGTAAGGCGCATGCCGAGCCCGTGTCTCGTGTGGGTGCCCTTCCTGCGGACACTGTCCCTCTCTGTTGGAGCCGTGTGCCCGTTTGCGTCCTACCGATGCTCTGATCGTTTCTGTTCCTATCTACTGCTCCCAGAACTCCAGTCCCCCGGCTCTCCTCATCTCCCGTCTAGTTATCGCTCAAGAACCTCTTTCCCCTTGACTGTGCTCGTCTAAACTCTCTCTTTTTTGCTTTTCTTCCCTCTTGTGACTTGTCTCTTCCCCTCTGTCGCTTGCCCTTCTGTTTTGCACCTGCCTGCCTCTGTGTTCGTCTGGCGTTTCCCTTTTTTATTTTTGATTTGCTTTGTTCCAATTTTTATGTAGGGCAGTGGTTCAGTTAATGGGAGCCCCTTGCTGTCGACATCTGGTGCTAGTACCCCATGCCGGGGTCGGAGGCAGCTCCCACAGACTCCACTGACCCCTCGCCCCAGCATCACTTACAAGACCGCTAACTCCTCGCCCGTGCACTTCACCAGTTTCCAAACCGGCCTGCCCACTTTCTCGCCGGGACGCCTGAGCCGCGGCTTGTCGGAGCACAACGCCTTGCTGCGCGGGGACTCCGCGAGCCAGGCCCACGCCACCGTGGCCCGCATCGGCTCCGACCCCTACCTGGGCCACCGCGATGACGGCGACAGCCCCTACCGCGCGGTGCCGGAGGACACGCTCACCTTTGAGGAGGCCGTCGCCACCAATTCAGGAAGGTCCTCAAGGACTTCTTACGTCTCGTCCTTGACCTCCCAGTCGCACCAAATCCGCCGGGTCCCCAATGGCTACCACTACACCCTGGGCCTCAACACGGGCCCTGGGACAGGCACCAGAGGACGTAGTTATTACCACGAGGCCGATGAGGATGACTGGTGCTAGTGTCATGGCAAAGCCCCTTAAAATCGATGAGTTTTATCATCTGGAAGGCTGTGCACGGAGCCGCGCATGGGCCCGGGGCCCGGCAGGGCGGCAGCACTGCCCCCAGGGCAGCCCCGGCCGCGAGGACCGCTCTGCCCGCCGGCCCGAGCCCCTCCGAGCGAGACGCCCGGGCAGCCGCTCTCCTCTCTTTTTCTTTTTCTTGCACTAGACAAACTCCACAAAGAACGAAGGATCGCGGGGAGCCCCTCTCTGCCCACCGCGCTCGCCCGCCTCCCTCCTGCCTTGTCTAGTTGGAAGCTGTAGGCCGTAGGTTGAGCCCGTGCCTGGAGCGCGGCGCCGCTCGTCGACGATGGAAACGGAACTCGACTCCTTTCCAGATCGGCCTCGTTTAGTCGTTGGGCAGTTTCGTATTTATTCACTTTAGTTTCCTGGTTCCTGGTCAGGGTGGGAGTTAGGGAGCGCAGAGGGACACCCGCGAACCCAGTTGAATCACGTTCTGTCTTGTCCAAGGCAAAGGGGGAAGAGGTCTACCTAGATGCTGGGAGAGGAGAGGCACGAGGGGGAACAAAGGACAGTCCCTCGGGACTCGATGTTCGGCCGCAGCGATCCCCTCCGACGGAGCCGCCCGCGCCCCTTTCAGCTGATAGAGCACTGCAGCGCCCGGACTCTGCTGCGGCACCGCTGCCGCGTGCATCTCTTCCGTGTCCCTCCCCACCTTGGATCCCTCACGATGACACACGATGAAGCCGCCAGAGAGCTACTTTGGAAGGACTGTTTCCATGCTGCTGAAACTTTTCTTTCCGTCCCTCTCTCTCCTGTCAACTGCAACATGCCCTCACTGTTTTGTCTTGTTTACAATATAAGCTTGATTTAGCAAAAAACAAACAAAAAAAAACAACAACAAAAAACATTAAAATTGGGGAAAAAAGGAGAAAAAAGCATAGGGGTGAGAAAAAGAAATGTTATTGGTTTTATATCAAGCTATTAGATAGAACTTTAACTTTTCATTGTGTGCATTTTTGTAAATTGTACAGTAAAAAAAATAGAAAAAAAAAGAAAAAAAAATTACTCTTTATGTAGAGAATTAGTCCAATTGTCATTCCAGGTCCCACCGTTTCTACCGAATGCTCCAGTTGTTCACTACTAAGTGCCTAACCTTTGAAATCTTTCACAGCGATGATGCAACCTCTTGCTTGGAGGCATCAGCGGTTGGGGAAGCGCAGGGAGGGGAAGGCAGGGCGGGCAGAGCCGGGCAGCGGGTTCGTCCCGACGCGCCGCGGAGCGCCCGACCCCACGCGCCTGCTCCGTTCGGGTCATTGGGCAGCGTCTTCAAGTACCAGGTTGGAAGCTTGTAGTGGGGAAGGCAAGCACGCTTTGGGGTTGGTTTGGGTTTTGTTGGTCTTTTATTTATATATTTATTTATTTAAATACTTGCTGGGAGCGGGAGGGGAGCAATTGCAGCAAACAAAAACGGCCTTTGCTCGTGGACTAGAGTTTCGGGCCCGCGGGGAGATGCAGCTGCGCATTCAGCAGCTGCTGGGATGCTCTCACAGGAAAAGTAGCGTTTTTCACACTGCATGTTGAGTCGTAGTTTGGCTGTGAAAGCTCTGGCCGTGTTCTGTGGTGCGTAATTTGTGTCGAGGGCAGTTGGAGAGAGTCTTGTTTTTATTGCCTGTTCAAAGAAAAAAAAGAAAAAAAAAGAAAAAAAAGAAAACTTCTAACTCTGATTCTCAGGGATGAGATTTCTGTGTTCTTACACTGACTCTTCTGTTGGACGATCCCTTTATTTTGTGCACGTCTGGATTTCTGCACTTCGAGCCTGGGAAAGGGACGAGCGCAATATGCTGCCAGCAAGGGGGAAAAAGGGCTGGAAGGAACCCCCCGGGCGGGCCCTCGTGTCCTGACGTTGGATGGGGCACGGTGAGGCCAGGGGCACTGAACACGCGTAGGACACGGATCAAAGGTTGAAGAAGGAAGAGTGGGAGGTTGCGAGTTGTCAGCGCCGGGAGGGTGTATCACTGAAGACCATGATGGGGAGGAGGAGACCTAGTTGACTAAATGTATTTTTGGAGCATCTACCAAGCACCGGAACTGTGAAATTCTATAGGGCAAGCAGTCGCTTAGGGCAGGTAGAGACCCTGGTGGACCCTGGAGATTCGTTTTGTTGCTAAGGTAGGTTAGGGCATCGGACTTTACAAAAAGCTCAGGAGGTCTCTAAATACTCTCAGCTTCAGCTGGGAGCAGTCTGTTGTAGGGCGGTTCTTAACATCTCCTGTAGCTTCTGCGTTGAGGAAATCCAACCAGGTTTGCTCCGTTCTCCGTTGTTTTTGTTTGTTTGTTTGTTGGTTTGTTTCGGTTTTCACTAAGAATCTCTGGCCAATCTCATCCCTGGATTCTGCGCGAGGAGAGCTCCGCTCTGCGCCTCTGCCCCTGTCCTGGCCAGAGGTACCTTATGGATCACGGCCGTAACCCGCGAACGGAGGGCTATGCAACCAGATGACACGTAAGGAAACAAATTAAAACAACAGACAAACAGAAAGACCTTCATCCATTCTGTAGCTTTATCTGCTGGATTTTCCTGTTTCAGGCTTCAGCATGATTGTGACCAAATGTTTTATACATTTTTTTCCTTATATGAAGGCACAAACACTTTATTTGAAATTTTAAAGAAAAAAAAGTGTTACTATTTTACTCCACAAAGTAAAGGAGAGGGAAGAGGAAATCTCTCTGACAGTGCATGCAAACGTTGTACCCACGCTGGAAAGCAAAAGAGATGTCTTTCTGTATTGAAATATTTTGTCTTTTCTCCACTCTGCCTTTCCCCTCCCTTAATCCCTTGAGATATTAAACCCCACAGCCCCACACTAATAAAACCATCCGGAAGCGCACAGCCAAGTGATGCCGTTGGATCATTTAAATTCCTCTGTAGAACCCGAAGAAGAGCTTCAAGTTGTCCAATGTCCACCCGTCTCATAGGGGTTGTTGTTTCAAATGACGACAGTGACAGACGAGCCTGACCACAGTTGTTCATAACCCTTTTCCTATATATTTTTACAGCCTCAATGCTGTCTCTTAAATGCATACATAATATTTCCAAGGATTCTCATAGTGAGTTGCCAAACTTGAAATGCACCAATCAGTTTTCTGCATCCAGAACCAGTCTCGTAGTGGCTGTACTTTGAATAAGTAATGTTTGCATGTAAAATATATACATATATACATATATATAAAAAGTATGTGCATGGAAAATGTTTATCTTCGTACTTTTTTGATACAATGTATTCCTCAGTTGTTAATTTTTAATTATATTTGATATAAATTGGGGGTTTGTTGCAAAACTTTATATTTAAAAAAACAGTGTTAAAAATTATACGAGTTCCAACCATGCAACAAAATTTGGAACTTTACCCAAAAAAAGGAAAAAAAAGGAAAAAAAAAGGTTCTGTGATTGCCTAGTTTGCTGCCTGAGTAATATTTATCAGCCAAACTTTGAATTCTGCAGTTGTTTCTACAATTACATTTTGTATGAAGCAAAGTCCTTGAATTAAAATAAAAACTTAGCAAAAAAACCTTTCAAATTCCAAGCCGGTGTGTGCAGTGTGCCTAGCTTCACAGGTCTCGGTTTGAGTAGGGAGCTGTTTGCAAATTTGCCTTTCTCGTATGGATCCAGTGAGGAGATTCCAATTCCTGGAGTCCAACAGGCAGCAAAAAATCACATAATTTAAGTTGAGGGTTACAAAAAAATACAAAAAAAGAAGCAAAACCTGATCCTAACAACGAGTCCTGCAGCTTTGTGCTTATTTTGTTTTATTTTTAACAGAGGGACATTTCTCTTGTTGATGTGTGAAAACATTGGGCGTGCAGCTCCCTTTAGCACCTTCCTTAGAGCTTCTCCACTTCCAGCGAGACTCCCTGCTGCCACCTCTGATGGGCACAAAAATATCAGGACTGGGGGCTGCCGGGTGCCACGCACTTGCCATGGCCCAGGTTACAAATAATACTAGTTACAAATGATAAAATCATGATAATACTCGCTGAGAGGGCCCTGAATTTCCCACTGCCAAAGCCTGCATTGGGCAAGAAGAAGGGCCACGGCCTGAAGAAGGGAATTCTCATTTATTTGGATAAGTTGTGGGAGCGGAGTGCGGTTTCCATTCATTTTTTCGAGATATCCCCAATAAATATTTACTTCCCAGCACGTCCGAGTGGTGGAACAGGGAAGGTTTGGAAAACAGGATGAGGCTGGAGGATCCCCGCGCTCCTCCACTGCACGGAGAGGCCAGGGCTGGATTCAAAGCCCCACTCCACGTTTTGCCATTAGGGGGTAGCATTTTCTGGTCTTTTTTTTTTTTTTT
>VWPW01024163.1:0-11897 GCA_013389825.1 Crypturellus undulatus | reverse complement strand
AATGGGGATAAAGCAAGAGAGAATCACAGTATTTCCAGAAGGCAATTATTCCCAGCACCGTGGCATGATATTTTCTATAAACTTTTGCTATCCCTTTATTGTTGTTTTTATACCACCAGCCTTTCCTGAGGCTGCCAAATAATGAACAGATATCTTAGTCAAACATTCCACAAGTTTCCAAATGTTTTAGGTCCTCAGAGAATCCTGCAGCTTGAGAAACATATGAGAAGTTTAGAATACTTCTGTCTATGGGGATAATCTTATGTTTATCCCAGATGAATTCCATCTGTCATTAGGCAGACATACCTCCACAATATGCTTAAATCCACTGAAAAGTTACATGGTTCTGTGTCTTACTTATTAATATTGCCATATATCAGAAAACTATCCTATCAACTTTAGATGTTTGCTAAATCAAAAGTATTTACAATAGCAAACATAGACTTTTTAAATTTCTTTATATTCATGTGTGAAACACCGTGTGAATGTTATACATAAGACAGAATTTTGTCGTTATTTTTTCTTTGTCATCTTTTGTCATTTTTAATGTAGTCTTTAAATATTAATCTTGATTAATTCTGTTTTTTTGTAGGTTTTTTATGAAATCTTGTAGATAAAATACAACTCTGGGAAATTTCTGGGGGATTTTTTTTTTACTCTGTGCACAAAATTTGCTTTTTCTATGGTAAAAAGAAATAATGCATTTTTTGTCATTGAAAACATAAAAATAATAATAAATATGGGCTTGTTTGGCTTGAATATTTAATTTTCATCTGAAAAAATGTTTATATTTTTGTTATAAATGGACAAATCCTCTGAGCCAATTGATTTGCCAGTATGCTTTATTGTAAATAGCAAGCAAGCAGCGCTGGGCGGTCGGGGAGTCTCCGCTCCACCAACGGCGCACGCTTATAGCCCACGGAAGCGCCTTTTTATTCCTTTCTTATCTCCGTTTCTTGAAAGTTCCTCCTTTTCTGCGCATGTCCTTCCTTGTTGCTAGGGGGTCTTTTAAGCCCCCCTGGTGGTCTTCTTGATGAAGGCTCCTCTTCTTCCTCAGTGAACTTTTCCCTTCAGTGAACTTTTCCCTTCTTAAAGTTAACGGGCATGCGCTTTTTGAGTCCCATTGTTTTAATTTCCGACAGTTTGTTTATGGAACTTTTT
The DNA here is from genome assembly GCA_013389825.1 of Crypturellus undulatus. Taxonomy (NCBI): domain Eukaryota; kingdom Metazoa; phylum Chordata; class Aves; order Tinamiformes; family Tinamidae; genus Crypturellus; species Crypturellus undulatus. The sequence continues at coordinate 10,736 of VWPW01024163.1, read as the reverse complement.
GTACTCCCTCACATTTACTCATCATGCCTCAGTCAGCACAAACCGCTTTGTCACGGATTACATTCCTGTTTATCACATTTTGGAACTGTTCAGTAAAACATTAAATTGAATTACAATGGCAATATTAGAAAATATTCAGGCTCAGCCAACTGCATTCTTCTCCAGTAGAAGACTAATCTTTAGTCCCCTAAATATTTGTTGTTGTTCTTCTTCAGCAAGATAATCTGTCATCACAAAAGGACACTGCTACCAGTAAAAGGCACAAAGAAGACTAAATTCCTTTTCACACAGAAGAACATCCATTACTTTATATTAGTCAGGCAAGATGATATGAGATGCCAATAAGGAATCTAAAGTGCTCAGGGATCTCTTTTAGTAGCTCAAAAAAAATCTGTACGATCTAGAATTTCAATTAAATTTACATTTAATTGACTTTGTCTTGTTCATTTCCTTCTCTGTTCACAGATGTATGTATAATTGCATTTATTCTAATTAATATTTACTGAATTTTAATCTACAATACTGTGCTGATGCTTAATATGGTTATTTTCCTGAGTAGTTTGCAAAAAGGATCTTATTAAAACTTTTTGAGACTCCATCTAAAGTATGCTCCCTAAATCATCTTGAGATCCTCCCTTTCTGAATTTTAAAAGAATTTATGATTTAGGACTGACATTTTGCTTATGTAAATGTACAGTTTGATTTCATCAAGTTGCAGTTACCCAAGTTCTCTTTTTCTCTCTACTAGATTGCATGCCAGGTTCCACAAGAATTGAGGTGATTCACATTGATTTGTTATCCACTGACTTGGATATCCCCATGTTGTTCTTTCAGAAGAAACTCAAGTTAGCCACACTGATTACAATTCAGAAATGTTGGGTGTTTTTTGTCCCTAAATTGACTTTGCCAGAATATACTAGTTATCTAGCTGCCATCTGGACAAGGAATTTTGGTTATTTTGCTCTTAGGGGAATTGCTTTTAAATAGCCCTTCTTCATCTTTACAAGCCCAAATATCTTCATAACCCTAGTTCTTACAGATCCTCAGAGGTTGTTAGGGATGAGATATCTAGTCATGGCTTAATTGGATAACAACAGCACCTGAGTTTTCATAACTGAGTCTGCATACACTTGGCAGATTTGAGCAGTATGATTTGTCTTAATCATCTTTGAAGATGCATTTAACTATGTGAAATTACTTCATATTTTGCATAAAAGATTAAACAATCTTTTACCCCATATCACCTGCCACATAGAATTCCTAACCTATTAACTTGTTCATATATATTTAACCCAGTGGCATTCATTTGCTTCTCCAAGAATCTACATCCATCATGCAGAGCCATTAGCATCCCGTAAACAGTTTCCCAGTTAAGCTCTCATAGATGCCTTTTTTTCCCACCGATAGCTTTGGACAAAACTGCTAATATGGTAGTGTTGTGCCAAATATATTCTTCGCACTTTTAGACTTGACAGATTTTGCAAACTAAATCTTCCTATGTCTACTGTGCCACCATGGATTCATCTCACTCTTACTCTGGGTAGATAAATGCAATCTGCTCAGTTGTTCATATTCAGGTCAGCATCATCTGGGATCTTGTTTGTACTTTTGTACTATAGGACTTCTGTTGTTGGGTTTGTTTGTTTTGTTTGTTGTTTTGTTTTGTTTTTTGAATCAATACATTAGGTAATATAGAGTGAAAAGAGTGTTCTAAGATTGTTATACATCTCTGATAGTGAACATTATAGCATATATATGTTACAGACTATTCTCAATGTTTTACATCTGTACCTGTCAGAGGGATAACAGAATGACTTTTCTGCTTGAAAATTGTGGTTAAGTATTACTTAAAAATAAAAATAAAAATGAAAAGGCCTGAATCACAACCAAACAGTTTTAAGATCACTGAAACAAAATATGTCAATTGAGCCAATTTATATTCTTTGAGATTATCATCATGAACATTTTCAGTATTTATTTCCAAGAACATATCACATCTATCCATCTTCTGGGTCTAGAAACCTCTGTGCTAGTTTTATGATATTTTAGGGTATGGTGAAATTGCTTCATCTGAATTTGAAATATTTCCCATACATGTAAGTTTATAAGGAGTGTCACTGGTAGGCTGAAAGTCTGAATATTTATAAATAGAGAAATAAAATGGGGATAAAAGTAGCCCTGCAATCATTACATACTGCTTTGTTTGATTAAAGTAGCAAAGAAAATAATTTGTTACATTAGTCAGTGCAAGAGTGTTGAAAGTGAGCAAAGGTGACCCAAGTGCCAGAGTTGATAGCTATGTCCTGATAAGCAGACAACTGTATTAGCAGATGAAAAGCTAACAGATAGCAACAGTCTCTGGTGGTAGAGATGGACACAAAGTGAAGTCAAATGATAGTTCAATTGATGGACACTACTGAGAATTACATCTGGACATTGCAGAGGGGTCTATTCCTTGGAAAAGATCAGGCATCAGGACTGTGGGTCTGTCATATTCTAACATGGAGGATGTCCCAGTCTGCCTATTTCATGTGATTGCTTGTTAAAACCTCAACATTGTGTCTGGCTTTGATAAAACACAAGTAAGAAGACAGTCCTGACCTGACAAAAAGAAAATAAGAACCTGTGCATTTTCTACCTATTCTTTATAAAGCATACAAACACACAAGTACACACGTATATAGCTGCTTGTCAGCCCTACTGCCAACGACATCTGGTTATCTACAATCTTCTTTACAAGAACTCTCTGCAATGCACTGATGCCTCTGCTCTGTGCAAGATAAACATGGCAAACACAGAGGGCAACACAAGGGTGGTAGCACAAGTCCTGCTTGGCCACCACAGCAGCAGCAGCAGGGGCTCAGCAAACCTCCCCTATGCCTGTTTGTTTATGTGCTCTGACAGTTCTGGAGGGGAAAGTTGCAGTAAACAAGAATTGGCATTGGGGGCTGGCTTGAAAGCTTCTCTCTCTCTCTTTTTTTTTTTTTTAATGAACACTTAAATTACTTCTATAGACTTTGACAAAGCTTTGATTATCACACAGAGGGATGATGTGCAAATTCATACTGAATCTTTCATCTTAATAAGCATGAACCCAGATTCCCAGTTGTATCATGGATGTGGTTTGTGGTCTCTTTCCAGATTTTCTGCCAAACACTAAGTGTGAATCTTGGATTTTCTCTTGAACAGAACAGAAGGAAAGGACCCACCTGAGAGATTCTGCACTCATTGACCTCAGCAGGGGTTTGTAAGTATCCTGAAATGCATTCACAGAACAATTTTTTCCTTTCTATTTCCCATATTTGTAATAAAAATGTGAAAGCTATCTGACACTCATGTAAAAATCTATGTCCCTGACCCATCTATCTAGTGACTTACCTGGTTGTTTGATATAAAGTATTATTTTCAACATGATGTTATCTAGAGATTCCTCAGACAAAATAGAGATGTTGTTGCAGACTTTGGTTCAAGCAAAGAAGACTAAAGTCTAAAAGAATAAAATAAAGCTGGAGGGAGTAAGAGGGAAGGGAAATTACTGATGCAACAAGAGAATTTGCAGAAGAATCCAGAGGGAAATATATATTTTTAGAAAAATTTGTAGTTGATATGAAGCCACAACTCTTGAGTCCTGCAATAATGCCTTTTGTCCAATTATTTTATAGCAGAATAAGCATTGATCAGTGGTATGAGAAATAGTGTATTATCCATCTTGGAGAAAGAATATCTCTATTACTTCCTCTGTTACTTCCTAAAACAGGGCCACTGTAAGAGTCTGTCTACTCAAAGCATAGAAAGGTAGAAGCAAATAATTAAGTAGTAATAAAAAAAGTTGAAATATTCCAAATTAGTGTTGATGATTAAAATTCTCAAAGACTGTGGTTCAGAAATAAAGTAACCCGTTAGAAGATGAATTGTACTTCCAAATGAGATATTGTCCACAAATCCATCGCATTAACTTTAAATTCTTGTAGTAACTTAAGCTAGTTCACTATATTTCTCAATTTCTCTATATTGCTTCTTAGATCGATGAGGCTGGTGGGTTGATTTCTGGGATTCAGCAGCACTTGCTAGGTCTGGGTCCCATAGGAAACAGGCAAGAACTGTTTCTATTAGTCTGACTTCAGAGACTTCATCCAGTCTGGTTTGTCAGTTCCCTGAGGAAAATACTCCAAATCCCTACAGAGCTACCACTGATAATCACTCTTTCTAGAGATTCAGTTCAACTATTCATTTATTCACAACTAATTATGCTCCCCTCAATAAAAGAAATTATCTCCTCAGAACTCTACCCAGTTGGAGATAGCTTCCCATGCCCCCTGCTATTATTTGGACAAACTTAGTGATGCCATCATCCATGTGCCTCAAGTGAAGCTTATGTAACTGCCTATATGGGATTGTGTGTCAATTCCCCAGCTCTACAGTCTCACTTTTTCACATTCTTTATTTTTTCTACTATAAGTACTAGTTCAGGGTCAATCCTACAGCCCAGAATAAGAGTTTAGGTGACTGAATTATCCCATACTGTTATCTGTTCCTGCTTCTTATTACTCACGCTCAACCTATTTTAAAGAATACTTTTATACTCAGTATACATGGATGTAGAGGTTTTGATGAAGCTGTTAGAACAATGACAATTATTTTCCATCCTTATCTCCTGGTTTCAGTCTCTGAACAGTGGATAAAAAGATAATGGAATTCTTATTGGGTTCATTTCACAGGTCCTAGTGTTTTCCAGGGCACATGAAGAAAAGATTGGTTTGGAAAACTGGAAGAAGACATATTCCATGTTCAATCATTGGGACAGCTCTGTTGTTTAGATTCTTGCTAGTACCTCCTGAATGTTCTGCTTGAAACTAGTCTAGAAGGTGAGGATTTGGATGGATAGGATGCTGTGAAGGAAGATTTGTTCCCTGTATATCATAGTGTAGTTGATATGTACTATATCAGACAAACATTTCTGTACTCATTTAAAACCTTTTCTGGTATATATTTTTTAACCTTATGACAGCCCTATTATATTTATGGTACCACAGTTATTTAGAACACAACACAAAAATGAAAATTTCAGACTGAGTGCACACACACTATGGGTGTCTTATTTAATATTAGATCATTCAGGGAAAACTTTCCAGGGAAAACCCTGGAAAACTTTATTTACTGTTTCATAAGTGACTGCTAGAGGATCAAAGATCTATGTGTGATCCACCATGTCAAATCACTCTTGGATGATTCAGAAAAATGAATAAAATCACATCAGGGATAATTATCATCCACAGATGATAACCATATACCATCCTCATAGCTATTATGGCATGATGCAAGAAATCACAGCTATTCATAACCTTCTTTCACACCCCACAGTTAATTTTGTATTATAATGAAGAAAATAGCTACTAAATGTTGGTACCATCTTCTGCACATTCAGCATGAAACGGGGTCTGTACCTTAATCCTTGTACCTTAATCTAGTTTCATACACCCTAAGGTTGAGTCCTAAAACATTAAACATACAGAATGTTTTAGATATCATCTCAATAAATCCTTTATTTTTAGAAGTGGATTCTATTATTTTAAGTAGTATTTGTCCTACTTTCCTAATAGTTTCTCCACACCATGATAGTGTGATATAGTCTTAATTTTCTGGAAACCAGAATGCTCAAAGTGCAAGATATGCTCAGCATCGGGATACCAAGGGAATGGTTTCCCTAGCAACAGCAAGCACATAAAAAGTATTCAGAGCAGACCCTGTTTCTCCTCTGTTTTAAGTCTCCACTGATAGGGGAATCAAATCTAGTTCACATTTTTTTTTTATTTAAGGTGAACTGCAGGGCACAAGCACAAGGATGTGCTTTATTGCATTTTGCCACCTTGTGGAGTAAACCTGCAGTGCCCGCTGCTGCTGAGTCTGCTTGGAAAGGATGCTTAATGAAAGTTGTAAAAAGAGAGAATAAACTATGACTGAAATAATGGTGCTTAGTTTCAAATAATGAGTTTTCTAGGGTCAGTTTTAAAATAAGACAGATGGATGGTGGGATTCACGCTATGGCTCTGTGTGTGCTTGGCTCTGATTCAGCGAGACACTTAGGCACGTGTATACCTTCAGTCTGGTAAATAGACACTTTGATTTAAAATGCAGAACTGCCGAGGACCACCATCGCGAGACAGAAAGCACGACACTTCAATATGAAGCAGATGCTATTCACTTTAATATCAGAAGGCAGTTATACAGTAGACATGAAGCGGCACGAGCGCATTCTCTGTCCATGCAACTTATGATTGGTTAACGAGTTCATTCATGCGGGGAGCATGCGGATGCTTTCAACTTACGATTGGCTCTTGCCTTGTGTGCCTCTTGTCGCGCACCTGTGCTTGTTTTCCTTCTCTGGTATTCATTGTTGTTCCTTCTTTATGGCTTTCTGGTCGGCACGTTTCCTGCTTACTGCTAACAAGGCTAATAAGGCTAACAAGGCTCTTATTTCCTTATCGCATTGTTCCCTGGCAACGTTATTTCAGCCTTTCATAATCGTGCAATACCGCCAAGGCCCCCACACAGAACCTCTGTGGTTTAGGCATTTGGACCATCCCATAGAAACTGGATGCATACAGCAATAGCTCGCTGAACTGCAGCAATGAAATGCAGCAATATCTGATCACTCAGGTTCGACTAGTTCCTACTGCAAAGCTCCTTTTGACCGAGTGCAGTAAAACTGAAATTTGTCTTCACTGTACCTTTGTTTTGCCTGTGATGACATTTTCAAGTGAGAACATGTGTGTTTAATTTGCCCGCAGTTTGAAATGTTTCTCTAGCAGTGGATTTTGTATGTAAAGAAAGAGGTTTTAAACTCTAGACTGAAAGATTTGGGGGTCTGACCTGTCTGTTAAGAATTTTTCTGATGGTGTTACTCCCTAAATTTTCATGGAGCAGCAAAAAATATGAGTATTTGACTCCTTTGACACAATAGAATCACTTTGGTTTAGAGAGTCTTTGCAATTTCCCTTTGCCTTTGTATACTTGCCCAGTATTAATATTCTCCCACTGCATTAGCTTTCATTTATCCTAACTCAATCAATTAAAAACATCCTTTTTATCCCTCACCATTTCTCAAATATTTTGCACTGTCCTGTAATTTCATACTCCTACAGCCTACCAGCCTCCTGCATTAGCTTCCTTGAGGTTTTGAGATAGGACTGAAAAGGGGAAGGGTGACTCTTATCATTCAAGCAGCATAGAATTCACCCAGAACTATTTGACCAGGAATACATTTATTGATCAAAATCAAATGGTCCTTCCTGCAAAAATAAATAAATAAATAAATAAAATCAGATGCACAGACAGAAAAGAAAATAGTAAGAACATGAAATCATGTCCAGATTTTTCAAGTCTTTCCTATAGCATACTGGGCTTTGATTCTCAACAAGAATGGTCAGATTTTGTTGTTCTGTGAGTTTTCATGAAGGTGAAAAAGAAAACAAAAGCAAGGAGGAACCTGGGCAAGATACAATGACCTAACTGATGCTTTCCAAAATTGCCATAAATACTTGAAATTCTCTTCTCATGGTGAAGCAACTTCCAGGGGAGCTAGCTGCTCTCTGTCTTCTGTAGAAACCCTCAGTTCCTGCTCTCAGGTCCCAGGGCTGTGTCACCTCCCCTGCTGGGCAGCAAGACCACTGAGGTCACTCACCTGCCTTGTGCTCTCAAAGCCACTCATGCTTATTTTTCTGCCTTTAAATGCTGCTCTTGTTCTTCAGAAATTTATGTTTTTTAGTGTGAGGGATAGTCAAATTGATGGATTTCAGCTGCTTGCAACATCCAACATCCAGGAAGGTTTCCTGTAGTGTGCAAATCCAGCTCAAATCTTTGTGGTCCAAATAAAATTCCTCTCCACATTTTTTTTCCCATTGAAGAGTTTTGCACTCCAAGACTGCAAGTTACTGACTTCAGCTGGGGTCACCAGGCACTCCTAAGACTTTTAAACAGTGTTACATAACCCCAGATTTTATCTCATTGAAGCTCTACTCCTGCTGATTGCTTTCTTTTTTTTTAAAGTAGTGCCACTGGAATATGATTTAAAAAAAAAAAAAAGTGGAGCATCCCCGTTTCAAGCCATCCCCCCTAGGTCCTTTCCTTTCAGCTCTTTTCCCTCAGCTAGATTCTGGGAGTGCATCCCCCCCATCTGGGTTATTTCTCTCCATCTCCCCAGGTACATCTGTTCTGAACTTTTAGACCTCCGCTGGCAGGTTCTACCTATCTGTTCTACAAAAGCAGCAGAAGTATGCCACAATTTTATTCTATGTCTTCTAATAGCACCTAATTGATTCTCTATTCGTAGATTAGCGAATTAATCTAGTTATGGTTTTTGGTTTCAGCTATGCAATATAACCCCTGCCTGCACAGACATTTGCTGTGGGATGCCAAACACGACTCCTGAAGGCTTCAATATGAGTCAAGCAGAAATTGCTTTATTCCCCATTACAGCGCTCTGTATATCGAATACACTTCCGCAAGCTCTTTAGCCACATATACGTGTACACTACAATTGGCTACATGCTACTGTCCATGCATCTTCTACTGCACTTGGTTGGTTGTGGATAACGGTCATGCATTCACACCATTGGTTTGTGCACAAGTCCTTCTTTCACACCGACAAGCTTAATTACAACTCCGTCTCGCCCAACTTTCTCATGCTTGCTGTTCAAGGACCTTCCAGGATTACATTTCTTCAGATCAGGGAGTATCCACTATCTTCTTTAGCTCAGCTCTTTGTAGTCGCTTCCCATGGGAAAGCCTCCATCTCTTAGATATGTTCCCACAGTTTGCAACACAATCTGCCCCCTGCCCTAAAGAGTCTTCTGCTGACAACCATTTCTACAACTTTGGGTCCCCTATCCTGATACCCTGCCTTTTGAACAAAAGCTAGGGAGGTTTGGGTATTTAAACAGAATTATTGCATCCACCACCTCCACATGTAGAGAATCTGCTTGCTCTGCCATCTGCTTCAGCTTATGCACACACTCATGCTTCAGCCCCTGGGAAGATGAGAGAGCAAACACCTGACAGATGATTAGTCACATTGATTAATACTTCTGGAAAACATTCAAGTGCTGAGTTTGGAAAGCAAGGGAAAAACAAAGTAGAATTAAAGCAAATACCCTACAAATCTATTAGAATTATCTACCTGGAAATATTCTTGTGCAGCCTAGAGGTGAGAAGGAAACACCATCTCTTTCCCCATTTTCCCACCACTCATTTACAACAGCATCACTGACAACCAGTCTAGGTTGTATTCAAATCCAGAGTTATTGCATAATAAGATTTAAACCTGCTGCATTTATCCATCCATTCCCATCACTTTGGTATGAGTACCTTCTAGTATAAATTGAAGTGATATAATTAGCATCTGTCAAGTGTGACTGTCTGTCTCCACAGGAGGGAAAGATTGCCTGTGGATTTCCTTTCCTCCTTCAAGCATGCCCAGTGATATGTGTCTGCATTTACTAAGGCATTGAATTTATATATTATATATATAACATATATATAACATATATAACATATATAACATATATAACATATATAACATATATAACATATAAGGTGGTCATATATATATATACATACATTTATGTGTGTGCATGCACTTTTTACTAGGAGACAGGTGAGCAGTAAATCCATCGGCAGTTTGTCTGTGAAGTTGTAACTCTCCAGGTACTATGTCTGCTCTGGACATGATATAACAACTCCTCTGCTTGGTTTTCTGCTAGTCCATCAAACTTAGGGGAACCTTATGACCTTAGAATGCCTTCATACATCCTTGAGGGAGTTTCAGAGGAGGAGCTTCAGGTGCTTGATAGCGGAGGTTGAGGCTCCAGAATACACAATGCTACTACTCAGCTCTTCATCTTTCCAGGCTCAGTAATATTACTTTTGGATGCCAGAATATCTTACCATCCTTTTCTCATAGAGCTGCTGCCTCAACTTGGTTCTGTTTTCTTCTATCCCTGTGCAGGAGGGTGGCTAGGCCCACAATGTCCGTTTATCTCTTTAGGAGAGATGCACAACATAATCCTGAGCCAGCTCCCAAAATACCTCAGGTTCATTCACAGATCCTTTTTATCTCAACCTAAACAGTTCCCCTCTGATAACCAAATATAGTCATTATTTAATGAGGAGTTCAGACAGTCATTCAGGTATCCTGCGCTTTGATATATGAGCACTTTGGAAATAACCACTGAATTCTTGAATATTCAAGGTGGAGAAATTTGTTTAGTTTAAGGGAAGGAAGGTGAGAAAAGACATAAGTGTTTTCAAACATGTAAAAAAAAATGGCTGCAGCAAAGAAAGGAATAAAGTGTTTTTCACATCCACTGGGACTAGGACAGGCACTAATGAACTTAAGTTGAAGTAAAGGAGATTTAGATGGGACACTAGGGAAAAGTTCCTGAGTATTGTTGAGAACTGTTAAAAATGCATTGCACAGATGGATTGTGGGCCTCCCCCTTACTGGAGGTTTTTAAAAGAGTTTTAGATGAATCTCTGTCAGAAACTGCTTAGGCAGAGTTGTGTAAGATCTCATCGCTTCTGACGTTCCTTCTCACCAGCTACACTGCACTGGGAAGGCCCAAACTAATGTCCCTGAGAGTATGTTTGTCTGTGGTCCATCCTGATGGGAGCTACCTGAGCATTCTAGTGCGTTTTCCTGCAAGGAAATGTCGCTGTTTTTTATATTCTTCCTCCAGATT
>VWPW01024145.1:0-13031 GCA_013389825.1 Crypturellus undulatus | reverse complement strand
CGGGCAACCACCACGGGTTGATAATGAGTCCGACAGTCAGTGATTTTTCTACTATTTTTCCTATTTACTTGGAAAATGTCAGTATGGACAAAGCAACTTCTTTCAAATATATTTAACAATACAATCCATTCAGAATTATTGTGCTGTTTACTGTATTTCTAAGGTATTGAAATTCTTTTTTTCTTTTTTCCTCTTCCCCAGGTGTTAAAAATTAGCATGTATTAAATAATTTTAATAATTCAGTTTAATATTCTCAGACATCAAATTAGGAAATCCTATTATGCTGTAAAAAGCTGTGATAATATAAATTGCTCTCTTACATAAATAAATAAATGACCGATATTACCAGAGGCTTTAAGCTCCAAGAAAAAAATGGAAGAAGTCTTTTATCCTGGTTTTTAGAGGGCATCAGCAGCTTGCTTTTATGAAAAAGTAACAGCTAAATGCACTGCAAATAATTTGCAGTAATCCAGTTCAGTGATTCATGTGTCTGCTTTAATGGGTCATAATTCAGGATAAAGTAACTGAGTGCAGTCAGAGTGCAGACACTGCTTATGCCAGGGACAGTATCTCTTCATAAAACACACCTCAGCAGAAGCCGTTTGCCAGCCCCCTAATACCCTCTGATGTTTTGATGTACTGCATATTTTTCCGATTAAGTTTTGAGTGCTGTGTTTTTAGTTGTATTTCCACATTCATTATCCTCACGTAGACCCTTCAGTGGGTTTGCCATATATGATTATTTTTTTAATGATGCCTTTCTTTCCACTTCAGCAGTTTAATAATCTAGCACATGGCTGCTTCTCAGTATTCACCTCCCCAATACAGAAGAGGACATGTGCTTTGGCTTCAGAATTCCATTTGCAGCTTTAGAAATGCATATTCCCTGTGGAACAACATTTGTTTGACATAACCATTCATTTTTATTACCTCTTTAAATATGTTTATCCAGAGTTATCAATAATCATAAATAACTTGTATTCTGTTCTTGTCCTGTTTTTTTCCACAGACAAAATTGCTTACCCAGTACGTATTAAATCTCGGCAAGTATGATCAAAGCTACGACATCAGAGACCGTACAAGATTTATTAGGCAGCTTATTGTTCCGAATGAAAAGAGTGGAGCTTTAAGCAAATACGCCAAAAAATATTTCTGGCTCAGAAACCTGCCCCATTGCTCCTTTTAAAGGTACAGCCATCAAAATCATTTAGTAAATGTTTGTCATGTAAAGGAATGTGGCGGCTTATTCCCCTTCAGATACGCTGGCCAACTGTGGCACTTAGCAAATGCAGGTGATTAATATGCAGGGTCCTGGCTGCGCTTAGGCGCTTTTCGGCGAGCACAGTCTGTGCATTGTGCACATTGCGTTTGTCTGGTGATAATCCCACACTGAACGATACATTTCTGATCACGCTGATTTTAAATTGTGTTCAAATAACACTAGGGTCTTTCAAAGAAAAGATGCACTTTTGGTTAGAAAAACAGCATTAGTCTTCAAGCTAGACTTTAATAGAAGCTTGTTAATGTAATAATTGTAAATGCTTTATCAATCTGTAAGAAATCAAATCTTAATAGATTAATTTTTTATTATTTTTTTCCAAAGTGAAAATTTCTCTTGTGCATTTTGTCTTTTTAAAAACAAGAGCTACTGTGCATGTTCCCGGATTAAAAGGTTATCAGATTATCATCTCCATTAAAATGCCCTGTTACTATGATGCTTTGCAATTTTAATTTTCAGATGCACTTAATCCTATTTTTGGAGCTCTAAGAGCAGGTCCATTTTGAAAGAAACCATTAAAATTCTGGATGTGTTTGTGCCAAGACATGTATATGGATTGTTTAACTGTGCTGTCATTCTTAATATTCACAGTAAAGTAATTTTTAGAGAAGCTACATTTCAGAGCAACACCTCTAAACACACTGACTGATTAGCTTTTTTATTGACCATTATGGGGGAGATTATTGTAATCTATGGACTGAAATCAGTTTTTTGACCTATGAAGAGCTTCCTAGTTTATATTTATTCCATGACATTTGAGGTAATATAATGCCAATTACCTTTAGTCCCTGATTACGATTACTCTTGGTTGTAGAGCTCACCGTGTTGGTCTGTACCTCCTCTCCCTCCTTTTTGTTAATAGCCAGGGACCATTTCCAGCTGGGCACCTTGTCGCACATGCTGAACATCAAAGCCGCTGGCTACCTGGAGCTGTCCGACTGGCCAGAGGTGGTGCTCGACCCGGCCCTGCGCAATGTGGAGCCCACTGATGCGGTAGGTTGGCAGCACTGCAAGTGACTTTCCCTGAGGCACTTGGAGGTGGATCAGATTCAAACATAAGCCTCCAAGTTCTAGACTGATTTTTGCACTGGAAAATGTTGGTGCGTGGGAACATCCTCTGTCCAGCTCACTTTAGCCTGTGCTGGAAGTGGAACTTTTTAAAGAAAATAAATCGCAAAGATTTTGCAAAACTTTTATTTAAAAAAAAAAGAAGGAGGAAGGGGGGGAGCTTTTAGTGCCTCTGCCATTTGTTGGCATGACGGGGCTGGTCTTCTACCTAGGGAGAACTTCTTTTCCTGGATAGCAAACTCTGCAGCAGAATTGTGGCCTGGTACAGGAGCTGGGATTTATACATCCAGGACCAGAGTCCTCATAAAAATAGGTGAAAGCTATTGAACCATAACAGAAGTTGAAATACACATGTATAGTATATAGTGATAATATAATGTACTAATATACCATGATGATGATACAACCAGAGATATGCTGTTGTAACAAGTATAACCAAAACAGAGAGTGGTCCTTGTCATGAGCATCTTCCACATGATTTGCACAGGAAGCAATTTGTAGTTAAGGTGGTAGGAAGGGAAAGGGTAGAGGAATTAAAAACAAACAAAAATATATTATTTATAAAGACCAGTAAATAAAATAGCCATTTATTCTGAATAGGTTAATATGACTTTCTTGCCTTCTTATATGCATTTCAGGAAAGAAAGATATTTGTATACAAAATTCCATAAGCTTGCATGGGGAGAGTTGGAAGACAATCAGCTCTGGGCAAGTATTATAAGTGAAGAGATTGCATGAAAGGTGTGGAGGCACCTTCTTGAGAGTTTTTTTTTTTTTTTTTTTTTAATATTTCCCTTTGGAGAATGCTTCACTGTCATTAATTTGGTGGTTTCTCTAATCCTGTATTTGCCTATACAATCTATATGAGCGAACCAGAGTTCTTAAGCTTCAATCTAGTAGTTGTTCACATCCAAAGGAATTTGGGCTTTCTAAATATTAACTACTACATAGAAAATTGCAAAGCTTTGACTACTTTTGGTGTTTAAGAGGAGGCCGGTGTTCCTAGAGCCAAACACCCTTCAAGCTCGATGTTAAGGCTCTTTCCAAAGTCTAATTCCAGATCATGGCTGTCACTGAGACAAACCTGTATCATTCTGATATCATTGTCCTCCTATCTGCTTTTTTTTTCCTGTCCAGTCCGAGTTCGATGCCTCTTCTGCAGTAGGTTTAAGGGAATGGCGGGGAACAGGGGCCCAAATATTGTAGTATTCTGGTCTTCTCTTGGTTGTAAGAATTATGCTCACTTTGGGAACTGCAAATGAAGTGAAATATAATTGCCCTTTGCGTGCTGAAACTTCTGCTGACCACTGGACCCACCAATGTTTTCACCTTAAAATTTGGAATGGTAAAGATGGTGACTGGCTGTATTTACCCTTCGTTCCCTTCAGTCTAGTCATAGGCTAAACTGAGCTGTATTCAGAGATATAGCTCTCAGGCCTTCAGGTTCTTTGGCGTAGACATTTATTTATGGTTACTGATACTTTTAATCCACCTTAGTAAATCTTCTGGTCTCCCTAATAGATGTATCTCACCTTTTATAGGTATGTACAAAACTTTTAGTGCTCCTAATTGTGTAAAATAATAGGAAGTTTAATAGTTTCTCTTATCTTGCTTAGAACATTTATTTAGAAACTGCCTCATACTGCAACTGCAAGAGTTTTTCTTTGACACAATGTGTGTCTATTTTTATATTGCTGGCTATAAAAGTAAACTTAAATTAAAATTTATTTACAGACAAAAGAATGGACTGTATTTCTAGGTAAGACAAAGAAAGAGAAACCTGCTGAAAAATTTTACTCTGAATCATAAGAGGAGGAAGATGAATCTGCCAGCACCAGTGCAACAGGTGGGTATTGGGAAACTAACTAACTTACATGTCTGTAACATAGACAACTTTATCATCAGAGCTGGCTGCTATAAGGACTGGAGTCATTTAAATGAAAAAATATCTAAAAAGAATTAACAAACACACACGCACACACAGTAAAGTATGTATAAAAATAAGGAATTTTGGAAAAAGTTTAATTCACTGCAAATGTGTAATACCTGCTAATTGTACAAATATAAACCAAATGTTCATTGAATGAATTAGAATTTGCTCTATTTCCTAGCTAAAATAGTTGACATGCTATTTTCAGCTAGTTCTGTGCCTAGTAAAAGTGGTGTTTGCAACTTCAATTAAATTTAAACGAACATAGTGTTTTGAGGGAAGAATGCCTACAGTCTTAATTGATAGGAATCATAATCTCAAACTTTTAAGGGAATTTGTTGTTGATGAAATACTGTTTTGATAACGTGTTGCTGTGTTGACAAATGACCAGACTTAGTTAAATATGTATTTCTTGAATTTTTAGTAAATCCTGACTGTGTTATAGTTTTACTCTGTATTTCTGCCTGGTATTGCCTGTTTATTGTTATTGGGACAATGATGGAGAAGATAGCTGGTAGCTACCTGTCAAAAATAAGTGACCTAAGGAACTCCTTACCAGTCTCTGAGTTAATGCTAGATAAGTGGTTCCCCAATTTCTATGTGAAATAACATGATTCTCATTGGCCCTGTCTAAACTTCAGAGTTGAGGAGATCTGCCACGTCCAGAGTTTAGACAGGTCCAGCACTTAGCATTACAGACCTGAAAGAATTGGCTGCATCTTGTTGAATGGAAGAGAGACTTTCAAATCTGAATGTGGAGCTTCTTCACTCTGATTCCTAAGATGAGGAAATAAGTAGAGGAAAAAAGTATTTAAGAATTGTATCATGGAAATTAATGATCTTTGAAGAAAGAACATATTCACTTAAGATATTTGAACATTTTCTAACTATAGGATTAATTAGAGGATGCATAAATTGTTTAAATCAGAGGTTTAATCATCGTCACTATCACTATTCAAGAATAGATTATCTATTAAGCAATTGGTTTAAAATAATCTTGCAGTAAAGTGAAGATATAGATTAGAGAATTGGAGGTCATCTCCAGCTCCTGATAGGGTTATGCAATTGTGAAGACATTGGTATGGATCCACATTACAACTAATTTATTATTAGGGGTTAGTAATTTAGTAAAGCACAGCACTGTATGCTAAAGATTAAAGGTTTTAAAACAAAAGTTTATAAATATTAGGGGGGGAAATGTGATTTTCATCACTTTTTTTGTCTTGGGTAAATAAAACTTCCAAGCAGATCTCAAAATGCTAATACAGCATTTATTTTTAAATTATTTTGGATTTTGAAAGTAAAAATTATGTAAAATATCTAGAAACACATGTAAAAGTTTGTTTTTGTTTTGTTTTTATGTCAGAGAGCAAGTCTGGCAGCGAAAGTGAGAAGGAAGATAAGGAAAGCAGCAGCGATGAGAGTAGACATCTAGAACAGTTGAGAAAAGGTAGGTGTGCATATGTGTGTTTAAGGAAAAAAATGGGGGGGGTTATTACTAGGTTTTAGAGCATTCTTGCTGTAAACAGTCTGCTAAGCATTCAATTAGGTTCCTTGCCTTTTTCTTTTTTTCTTTTTTTTTTCCTCCTGTATATGTTTTTTTCATTTGTATGTATTTAGTATAAACTGGGTTCATATTTTCATTAATAAGACTACTCTTATGTTTGGAATTAGTTCTTTACTTCGGTACAATCATGAGTGGCTTTCTGAAAATTGATGTAACCTTCGGAGGCTGAATTAGTGATCAGTTGTATGAAACAATTACCTTTTGCAGCAATTTCGCTGAGAGCTAAAATTAAGTCCTTCAACACTTTGCCATTATGTAACTAAGACAATTAATTTTTCTAAATAATGTTATATTAAAAAGATTATGATCCAAATATTAGAGGCACAGGCTGTGAAGGTCATAAGATACTCAAGTGTTAGCGCCTTTTAAGATCACACATTATCAACAGCATTATTGTGTATTAAAGTATCATTAAAGTTTTGAGAAATTGGAGCTAATACCTTGGATTGTAGAAATCTGTTCCTTCCAGTGATGTCAGCAAGTGGCCTCTGCAGACATGATGGCCCTTTACTCTGCAGTCGGCTGCCAACTCCCTTGAGTTTGCAGCTCCGCTTGGTCATGGATGACAGCACTGATTGGTACGCACTACGCACTCTGCTCCTTTTATTACAGACAGTAATTAAAGCAGCTCGCCTTGCCATTTCCATAACAAACACAACATAATGCCCTAATTATGACTTTATTAATTTAAGTCAGGTTTTAATGATTTTAAAAAGTGATTTATATTGTTTTTCCTGTTCAGAACAAATGAAATCTGTAGGTTAAATTAATACAGGCTTTTCATCATCGCAAAGTTAAAAAGCTAGTTACCAGTAAATTCTTTTTGTTAGAATAACATCTGAAAATTTAAGCAGAAAGGTAAACAGCAATTACCCATCAAAACTGGCTGATGTATGTGTGTGTCTGTTTTGTCTTCAGACCTTGTTTTCAAGATAAGCTGTGTGTTTTGAGCAACAACTTGCTTTTCGGATAGAAAGACTTAATAGGTTCTCAGCAGCTTATTTGTTGATGTAGCTATTCCTGCACCATGATAAGGAAATGTAGGCAGTTTTGTTATTATCTGCATAGTAATAATGAAAGAGAAAATTTGGGGGTGTTACTTGTTTTTATCCTAGATCCTTTTTATCTATGACCTCAGATAGATAGGTTTTTAAGGAAATCTATGTTTGTCGTATATGCAACTTCATTCTGATAGTTCATATTTTTTTCACTGTGATTTTTAGTGTCAGATGTGCTGCACCTCGTTTTTGGCACATACTCCTGTTTCATTTTTAGATTCACAAGCTTAAAGTTTACTGATTTCAGAAAAACTTCCTTTGACTACTAAAAATTCATTTTTAGAGTTCAGCTGTAATTACATGAGTGGGACATTGTTATGATAGATTAAGTTTTAATATTGTTTTTAATGTCTTCTTTGTCAAATTTGTTAGTTGCATGCTAGCAAATTATTGGGAAGAGGAAATGCTCCCCCTAACTTTCATTCTATTATATTTTTCAATTTGCCTTCCCTGTATTTTTCCCTTTTAAAACTGTTATCTGAAATAGTGTCACATCATAGTATATTCTTTTATACTGCTCCTAAAGCTGATAAAAAATGTATAACAACTTAATTTTCTCTCCAAAGGAACTCTTAATAGTTGAGTAGACTGGGTTTGTCTAATTATCATTGACCTTGTTATTCTTAAACCATTTTAGTATCCAATTGATTTTCTTGGGGAGGAAGCTGATTTCAAAGAATAAATTGATGGCCTGCAGGGCTAAGAAAGTATATTTTATTTCCATATGCAGTACTGTTTTATATATTTATTTACCCCATGATACCTATTAGAAAATAATTTTTATTTCCAATGGTATTTCCAATTACTAGCTCCCTCCAGAGACAAAAGAGTAATAGACAAATTTGTAGTGATCCTATTACTAGAAATGAATAGAGTGGATCTTGCAATATTCAGTAGCTCTTAACTTAGAAAAACACAATCCAGCATTGCCATGGTGAGTGGAACTGCACTGTGAGGAAAAACATCCCTTGAAGTCTCTGGGTCTGCCAGCTGCAAGCTACTCAGCATGACCAAAGGCGTCAGAATGTAACATTGTAATAGCTCTTTTCTATAAATTCTTTAATGTTAAAATATTTGTAGGCATTGTAGGCCTTCTTTCTCGATGGTTCAGTATCGAACGTTTCAGGAAAATTAAAATTCATGTCTTTTTAAAAAAGAAGTTATTTGGCAAAAATGTCATATAAACCCCTCAGGATTCTATTAATTGTGAAGGAAACAGCCTGAAGTAGCCTGAAGGTTCTTTCACTTAACAGAATGCCTGCACTTCTTTCTGAAGTGTCACAAGATGATACACACATGTTAGTATTTTTGTTTGATCTTCCCCTTTCTTAGATTATATATGATGATATGTTTTGTTATGTGATAGGATGGTTTTGTGTTCCATTTAAAAAAACAAACAAACAAAAAAAAATACCTGTTACCTCAGCCAAGTTTCCATTATTGTGAAAAATATTGACTTAAAATCCATTTAGTAAAAGTTTGAAATGTTAACTTGGAATGCAATATGTCCAAAGTACGTATTTTTGGGTTTTAGATCTGTATCTTTTTCTTACATAAAAGTGTGTGGGGGGGTTGGGGTTTTTGTTTGTTTGTTTTTTTATGTTATATGTAGTGATTTGGAAGACAATAAAAAGAAAGCAAAGGGGATCACCAAGAAAAGAAACACATCCACTTCCTCAGATTCAGAGTCCAGTTCATCAGAAGAAAGTTCTTCGGATTGCAAGTCAGAATCAGACCTTAAAAGTGACTCCCAAACTGGAAAACCTGGAAGAGCTGCTTCTAGTAAGATAAAACGTCCTTTAAAAAAAAAAAAAAAGTCAGTATGTGTACATTGTATCTTAAGAGTCTGAAAATTAGTAGAACAACTGGCTTTGTTCTTAAAATCCCTGTTAAAATTAAGAAAAGTACAGTTAATTAAGCCATACTTGAGGTGTATACAGAGATTGTTAGAGTGAATATTCTTAACAAGTAATCAACTTTTATTGCTTCATATATTTTATAGGAATAAAGCATATATTACTCTAAATTCTAATAGCTTACTTAAAATATGCACAAAGTACCAAACTTTAAAATATATCTTTCTTTTAAATTGGAGTCTGAACTGTGGGAAGATGCAAAAGTGTCCAAAAAAGCTATTCCTATGCCAGCTAGTTTTAACTACTTGTTTTAGTGAAGAAAAAGAGCTATACTCAGTGTCATAATCAATCTACCTACCCTTTGTTTAAAACAGGAGGCAGAGAAGAGGAACTTCATGCTAAATCTCTCAAGGCAGAAGAGTAGAAGAATTTCTTAATTTTCTGAATTTCTGGAATTTATTTTTCCATTATCAAAGTTTCTGTGCATTTTTTCCCATATATTTTATAATAATTGCACGGTAAAATTGTATCTATCTCAAACATTTCAATTTTAACATATGTTGTCTTGAAAATTAGTTGATACTCCAAAGCACTCAAAACATTTATTTTAATCACAATGCCACTATAGGTCGTTCAGTAGTCACAACAGGCCTCATCGGTTGCATTTGATGTAACTGCAGAAACTATAGGGTGTGCATACTTTGAATTTAACTGGAACTCTATTTAAAGTTGCTTTGGTGTCAGCTTTCCTTGGGCAGGGAAAGCTCTGTATTTATCTAGATCTTGAGATTATGTTGTAAAAGTGCAACATCATGGGTCTGCCTATGGACTCTGAATATTGTAGCCCTAACTTTTAACCTATTCCCTTCTACAAAGCAAAACTAAAGATGAGGTGAGACTATAATGCTTCAGAAACAGAAATTTGTCATTGTTTGATCATTGTTTTGCACCCAAATACCACATTGGATATCATCAGAGTTGTTGTCAAAGTTTTCATTTGCTGTCTGGATTAGTAATTCACCAAAAAAGTAATAATACAACAAATGTAATCTAAATCCTCTCAGCATAAACTCCTATGATATTGGATGAATTAATCTAGGGCCATGGTTTCTTTCACAGGGAATGGGGAGCATTCCCTGTTATTAAGAAGCATTTTGTATTTTTTAACAAGAACCACCCATGGTTGTTTTACTTCCATGAAAATGTTGGCATTTTTCTGCCCCTACTTGACTACTTTCAAGTCATCCAAGAGGCCAACCATTTCAGCCAGGCCTCAGAAATGCATAGTTCTTGTAAAGGGTTGTGCTCAGAAAAACCTTGCTGACTTTATTCCAATGAAGGACCTGGGGCAGTGCATTCTTATTTTACCCAGTGTATATGTGGAGATAATTAATTAGCATTGGTTTTCTTCCTTGTGAATAAAACTGAAAATATTTTATGCAATGCATATTAATGAAAGGAGAATTTTCCAGGGTCTCTTTTTAAATTGCTCAGTTTGTCACAAATTATGAATTTTTTTCCACAGAGAATATTTTGGGGATTGTTTTTCATTCTTATACTCATTCCAAACCAAATATATATGCTTAACAGAATTTCCATAATGAACAAAGTTTTATATAAACTTTTTAATTTGTCCATTTGATAAAATAAAATTAATGTTATGAAAACTTCAGATGATTTTTTCTGAATACATTATTATTGCTTTCTTATGTTACCCCAGAAGAATTCATTTTGAATAAGATGATCTGCTCCCTGTAGAGCTGAGTTGAAAAGTCGCTCTCTTGCACTACAATATTTTATTTCACTTTTAAATATGGATAGTTAGAGATATTCAGATATGTAATCTACTGTAAATATAAACAGTGTAGGGCTGAAATGCAGATCTGAGGATGATGCATGTATAAGTAGGTGTCTCTACAGTGGGATTTTAAAATAAGCTACTGTTGATCTTATACAAATATAATACAGTCACTCAGCTGTTAAAAACCTGATCCCCTATTTAAAAAATATACGAAACAAATTGTCTATCTTTCTGCCTGATCTCTTTTCAAGTGCTAACACAATGAAAACAGTGGGTGATCTGTCAATGCATTTGGATTGTCAGTGATGGTTCTGTATAAATATTGGGTGAATAAGAAATAAAATTCACACAGCAAAATATGATTTCATCTGCCTTTTCTCTGCAGCTCCATGGCTCATGCTGCGGTGTGAAATTCTCATTTTACACACTTTGCAGGCGGAGCACATGAATTATGCATTGAGCAAGAGAAATCTCCTGCTTCAAGTCCTATATGCATTTACCAGGTTCTATCTCTATTACCAAGATGAATTACAAATG
The DNA here is from genome assembly GCA_013389825.1 of Crypturellus undulatus. Classification (NCBI taxonomy): domain Eukaryota; kingdom Metazoa; phylum Chordata; class Aves; order Tinamiformes; family Tinamidae; genus Crypturellus; species Crypturellus undulatus. The sequence continues at coordinate 1,935 of VWPW01024145.1, read as the reverse complement.
GAGAAATGTTTGATGGAATATAGCTTAACTTCTTTGTTTAGTATTCATTTTTTCTCTAGTTGACTCTCGGTAGGAAGCTGTTTGGAACTTGTAGTCTTATTTTTAAGAAAGAAAGATGAAAAAATAATGTTACAGTGGAATGGCAGACATATCAGAACCTTTTTATTGACTTGATTTTGAATGTAATGCTTTTTGCATTCAGCAGAAATATCTGCTGGTAATGTTGGCAGTCATTGGCTATTTATTATTCCTAGAAAGCCAATGAGTTTTCTTTGGGAATAAAACAAAGAAAAAAAATAATTATGTCTGTAAGAGGAAAGACCAATTTAAATTGATTTTTTCTGTGTTTTTTGAAGAATCACATGCACACCACTACTGAATATACATCCATATGTGTGTCTGTAAAAATATGCATATAAATATAAAAATACTTGTGTGATTATGGGTATATACATGCATACTAACAGATACATAGCTTATAAGAGGCTGTTTGACACATTTGACTGAAGTAGAAAATAAGACTTGATCATACTTCAATATTAGCTTTATCTTGCTGTAGTTAACTTCAGAATCTGTGTTCTGCATGGATGAGGTTGGTGGTTGCTATGATTATTTTTCTTTAATACAACAAACTGATTGTACTTAAGTACAATATTCTGCTAAGGTGGGCAGCAGAAGTTTTTCTTGCTATCCATTACCTTGAGGTAGTTAGTGATTCTGTATTTCTCTCTCAAGATTATGAGAGGGAGTTGTTTTTATTTTATTTTGTCAAGAAAAAATAGTACAGGAGAGCATTTATTATCCTTTCTCAATGTTGGAACAAAGTGGCTTTCATTTTGAAATGTAAAAAATATATTTCCTCTCAGAGTTCTTTTCCATTTTTAAAGATGAAGTACATAGTCAAATATTATCAGTGCTGAAATGGGTTTTATTTTATTGACTTACCAAGCTTTGCAATATGTACTCAGTAACTACCTTGGAATGGTAAAATGAATACTAGAAAGTCTCAACTGAAGCCTAACATTTCTGGCATTTGTGACAGTGCAGAATGTCCTACCACAGAGATTTCAGTGTATAGATAAATAAAAAGAAAATTTCATATGGAAAGCTTTATTTAAATGAAAATTGTCAAAAAAAAAGTCTTGAATGAGACAAATTCAAAATCTGAGCAGCTCTGTTGGACTTCTGGGACTTTGGGGTATGTCCGAAAATGAAAAAGATGTGCTCGGTTGTGGGAAACTGTGGGAGCCTTGGCAGTATTGCATGATTATGAAGGGCCGAAATAACGTTGCTAAGGAGCAATGTGATAAGGAAAGAAGAGCTTGTTAACCTTATCAGCCTTGTTAGTAGCAAGCAGGAAACCTGCGGATGGGAAAGCCATAAAGAAGGATCAACAATGAATGCCAGAGATGGGAAGCAAGCACAGCTGCATGATAAGAGGCACACAAGGCAAGAGCCAATCATAAGTTGAAAGCATCCGCGTGCTCACTGCATGGACGAACTCATTAACCAATCATTAATTGCATGGACAGAAAATGCGCTCGTGCCGCTTCGCGTTTACTCTATAAATATAACTGCCTTCTGATATTAAAGTGAATAGCATCTGCTTCACATTTAAGTGTCGTGCTTTCCGTCTCGCGGTGGTGGTCCTCGGCATCTGGTGACCCCGACGTGATCGAGGTAAAGTGGAGCCGAAAACGCGAGGGATCAAGTCCTGCTGCCAGTGGGGAAAGAGCTGGGCGTCACAATAAGGGCGGATCGTGGCCACGGCTGACCGGTGAGTCAGGAAGCAGGATGGGAATTGCTGCATCAGCAACGGAGGTCGCGGTTGTTGACAGTTTGCTGAAACTTTCACAAAAGACTAATATTACAGTTGTGAAAGGCGACCTAGTAGATCTTTTGCTTTTCTGTAAACGGAGGCGACTGCTAGTGGAA
>VWPW01024143.1:0-12224 GCA_013389825.1 Crypturellus undulatus | reverse complement strand
TTAAGGGCAGCATCTTTAGGGGTGGGGCGGGGGGGCTGGGCGGGTAGAGGACAGATAGACCTTCTCAATGGTGACATCCACCACGGTCAGTACGTAGGCGATGACTGTGCTGAGGACCTGGTCGTGGGTGAAGGTTGCAGGTCTCCACCACACTTGTCTTGTTGTTNAAGATCGCTAAAGCTACTCGCGCGGTTACAGAAATCAATTGTACATTATCATCACAATCAGGAGTCAGACCGAACGCCCGTTTCTTTTGATTTGAGTTTTCTTTTAGCTTCATCAATTTTACTTGGGATGGCGCTATCATGGTTAGTCAGCCTAGATAACAAGGACCCCCGTATGCATTTTTCGGAATACCTTGCCAAGCTCTATCTCCACAAATCAAAAACACTCCGTTGGGTAATGCTTTGGCAGTATGGTTATTCCATAACAATGACACACTTTTATGCCTAATTGACAGATCCGCTCCATATGCTCCAAATGCAGATGGCCCAGAGTCACCTCCTGACCCTTTATCTTTGGTAGAATTCACCATGGTATCATTAGTACCACAAAAACTATATATGACATTGAAGTCAAATCTTGTTGAAGTCAAATCCTGGGTCAGGAGACAAATCAATCCATCCAGAAAGGTTCTAAATCAGCCCCTTTAAAATATCAATTCCAATTATATAACCAGGGACAGCAATAATCATAACTGAATACAATCATTTTGGGAGATTCTCTATTTTCATTTCTATTTGTGTTTGCACAGCTTCAATTTGTTTTCCTTCTCAAGCCAGTACTAATTACAAATTGTCCTTTAAATTTCTTGGGATTTCTATATATTAACGAGGCCTCGGCTCCAGTAACAATTGAGGCTTTTACAATTTGTGTGAACTGTTGCCGATCCTTCTGTGCCAGTCGCACCTGGAGCTTGGCCGTCACTTCATTCTTGTTTCCTATGCTGAAGCACTTTGCTAATCTCTTTTCAAGGACACAAGTCAGAGTACGGCTCCCAGTCCTCCTTCTCCCCCGGAACATCTGAGCCACTGCAAGGAGGAATGGGGGGTGAGGTAAGGGGGGAAAGGAGCCGCAGTCTGGGTTATTCCTGACTTTCCCCACTTTCAAATTCTGCACTTTCTTATTATGCCCATTCATTCCTCTCTACTGATATATATTACACAAGAAAGACCTAAAGACCACAGACAAAAACAACAAACACGAACACAGTTTCTATCCAGTGGCATGACCTCACGTAGCTGTGCACTCCACTAGTGAGCTCCACTGTCTCAATTGATGAAAAGGACATTAAAGAAGCAAGTATGGATAATTACTCTTGAGGTAATACTTGCCAGCAGGATACTGAGACTGAACATTCTCTCGAGTTGGCGGATTAGAGAGTTGCTGACAGGCTCCTAACCTGGCGGGCGTCCCCGCAGAGACAACGTGGGTCTCGGTGTTAGGAGTCTCGACCCACTCTTTCCGCACTGTTTTTTCATGCCCGGTGCATCCTGCCACGTAGGGCCAGTACGTGTCAGCAGGCAGGCCGGGGAGTGGACAAGCTCCGCTGTCAGTCACATAACTTTCTCAACCGTCAGTCTAAGGGTCCTGCTGTCCTCACCTTCTTCCTCCCTCTTGGGTGTTTGACCTTCAAACTAGTTTAGAGGATGTCTACGATTAAGTTCACTACAAGCCCGGTCGAGTAGCCATCTTCAACTGCTTTTGAAGGAGCTCGGCTGTGAACCTGGCTGAGCAGCCGCCTCCGTGCTCCTTATCACTCAGCCCAGGCGGCAAACCTCTTCTTCCTCAAGGGCTGGATTCTGTTTCGCACAATAGTTTTGACTCTGCAGATCATACAAATTTCCACCTCCTATACATGCTATCCTATGATCTGTAGAGGTCAATCTATTGTAACGAAGGACCTTGTTGTGCTTATTCAGTCCTCTCTGCTGATATATATTACACAAGAATAGCCCTAATAACAGTTTCTGTCCTCACTTAAAGCATTACAATTCTTCCCTTCAGAACAGTCCCTTCCCCAGAGGAAACCTCTTGTTCTGGGTTATTTTCCTCCGCAGCTTTCGGTAGCGGCGGTGGAGCTCTTGGTTGGCCACTACACCCCTAGTCTTCCTTAAACTGTTGTTCATCCTTCTGTTTCTGTCTACAATTCTGTTTCAAATGTCCCCTTTTCCCACAATAAAAACACTCCAGGCTCTTTCCATTTTGTTCTCGTTCCCCCTGGACTCTTCCCTTCCCTTGGGGCCGAGATCTCCCCAGTCTGGGCCCCCTCTGTCCTTCCCTAACAGCGGCTACTAACATTCCAGCCTGTTTCTTCTGATTCTCCTCTTCTTGCCTTACAGAACTTTTTGTACTCCCTCACATTTTCTCATTAGCACAAACCACTTTTTCACGGATTACATTCCTGTTTATCACAGGTGTACGTGTGTGTGTGTCGGGGTGTGTCTGTGGGGCTCCGTGTGTGTCTGTCGGTGTGTGTGTGTGTCGGGGTGTGTGTGTGTGTTGGGGTGNTCTGTCCTTCCCTAACAGCGGCTACTAACATTCCAGCCTGTTTCTTCTGATTCTCCTCTTCTTGCCTTACAGAACTTTTTGTACTCCCTCACATTTTCTCATTAGCACAAACCACTTTTTCACGGATTACATTCCTGTTTATCACAGGTGTACGTGTGTGTGTGTCGGGGTGTGTCTGTGGGGCTCCGTGTGTGTCTGTCGGTGTGTGTGTGTGTCGGGGTGTGTGTGTGTGTTGGGGTGTATGTCTGTCAGTGTGTGTGTGTGTCAGGGCGTGTGTCTGTCAGCGTGTGTGTGTGTCGGGGTGTTCGTGTGGGTGTGTGTCCGTGTGTCCGTGTGGGTGTGTGTGTGTCTGTCGGTGTGTGTGTGGGTGTCAGGGTGTGTGGGTGTGTGTGTGTCGGTGTGTGGCTGTGAGTGTGTGCATGGGTGTGTGCGTGTGGGAGTGTGCATGTGCGCGTGCGTGTGTGACGGTGTGCGTGGGTGTGTGTTTCTGTCAGTGTGTGTGTGTCCATCGGTGTGTGTGTGGGTGTCCGTCGGGGGGTGTGTGTCCGTCGGGGGGTGTGTGTCCGTGTGTGTGTGTATGCTTGTGTGTGTCTATGTCTGTCGGTGTGTTTGTGTGTGTGTCTATCGGTGTGCGTGTGTGTGTGTGTCAGGTTGCTTGTGTGTGTGTGTGTGTCCGGGTGTGTGTGTGTGTGTCGGGGTGGGTGTCGGTGCGTGGGTGGTTTTGTGTCCGTCAGGGTGTGTGCGTGTGTCAGGGTGTGTTTGTGTGTGTGTGTGGGTGGGCGTGTATCTGTCGGGGTGTGAGTGGGTGTGTGTGTCTGTCGGTGTGTGTGGGTGTGTGTTGGGGTGTGTGTGTGTCTGTCGGGGTGTGTGTGGGGGGGAGGTGTCGGGGTGTGTGTGTGTGTGTGTGTGTGTGTTGGTGCATGTGTGTGCCTGTGGGTGTGTCTGTTGGGATCTGTGTGGGGGGGTGTGTGTGGGTGTGTGGGGGTGTATATCAGTGGGGATGTCTGTGTGTGTTTGTGTGTGTGCATCTGTATATGTGTCTGCGTGTCTGTCTACATCTGTGTGCTTGTGTGTCTGTGAGCCTGTGTCTGTGTGTGTCTGTGCCTGCAACTGTGAATCTGTGTGTATGCACATTTGTCCGAGTGCCTATGTGTTTGTGGGTCTGTCCATGTCTGTGTGCGTGTGTCTCTGTGTGCGTGTCTTTGCATGTGTCTGCACATTTCTATGGACTTGTCTCTGCGTGTGTGCATGTCTGTGTGTCTGTATGTCTCTGTGTCTCCCTGTGTCTGTGTGCATGTATCTGTTAATCTGTGTGTTTGTGTCTGTGTGTGCTTGTCTGTGTTTCTGAGTGTGTCTTTCTGTGTTTGTGTGCATCTGTGTTGATCTGTGTGTGTGTCAGTGTGTGTTTCTGTAGGTCTTTCTGTTTGTGTGTGTGACTGGGTCGATGTGTCTGTATGTCTGTGTGCATGACTGTGTATGCCTGTGTGTGTTTCTGTGTCTCCGTGCATCTGTGTTCCTCTGTATGTCTGTCTGTGTGTGTATACGAGTGTGTCTGTGTATGCATGGGTCCGTGTGTGTGTCTGTCCGTCTATGAGTGTCTCCCTGTGTCTGTGTGCCTGCATCTCTTTATTAATGTGTGTGCTTCTGTGTGTGTGTGTGTGTGCGCGTGTCTGTGTGCGCGCCTGTGTGTGTGTGTTTCTGTCTGTGCATCTGTGTATGTCTGTGCATTTGGGTATGTATCTATGTGTTTGCGCATTTCTGTGTGCCTCTATGTGTGTATGTGTGTTGATCTTTGTGTGTGTCTATGTGCGTCTCTGAGTCTTTGTGTGTGTTTCTGTGTCTGCACGCATCTGTCTGTTCCTCTGTATGCCTGTCTGTCTGTGTGTAGACTTCTCACATCAACAGAACAAAGCTGTAAGTTGGTATTTCCAGAGTAAACTGAATTTCAGGTACTAGTTTGATATGTACTGGAAATATTAAGCTAATTCAAAGAGAACTAAAGGTCTGCATGCAAATCACAAAAGTTCTACCAAAATTTGGAGAAGGAAAGGTAATATAATTTTAGAAGAACAATGAAAAAGTCTGCCTCAAGATCTCCTTACTTTTCTTCTTTTTGACTTGATATAAATAATGTCATGGTACCTACTGTGGTGATTTCATAGAAATAAAACCAAGCAACCAAACGGAAGTCTTTAGCAGTGTAAACCAAACCTGACTATCATTAATCTAAAAAAGGAAAATGGCTTTAAAACATATATGCGGGTACTACATTTTATTTCCAGCATCTATTTTTATAGTTAAAAGCTTAAATGTATCTTTGTATCCTAATTTCTAACATAAATCAATCATCATAGATATCCTTAAATAGGCTATAAAGGGTTTTAATGAGTATTGAACATTTTAGATGTAGAATCAGAAAAAAAAAATGTAGGTCTGGAAAGGATTTCTATAGGTCACCTAAGCCCATCTCTCTGCACAAAGGCAATATGAAATACACTAAAGTCCATCCTTAAGAGATGTTTGCTAAACCTCTTCTTAAAACTTTTATAATGGAAAGTTAACATCTCCCATGGGAAGCATATTTCAGTGTTTCACTACTCTCACAGTTGAGAAGTTTATCTTATATCATTTTTTGCTACAAATATAGGCTAGCTATAAGGACATTAAGAGAAACTTCCCAATTATAATCATCATGCAATACCTCCAATACTATCTAGAGAGGCCATTGCAATTTTCAAAAATATTTTAGTGCACGATACACATACAGTTATTTATTATTTCACCTCATCTTATTTTCTGTAATCAAAATTTCTTTATTTGGATTCAATTCAAATTTAAAACACCTATCAGGATGCAGATGCCAAGCTGATCATACTGGATTACATTGTATATCTACACAGTAACAGTTAAAAGCCCAACACAAAAGTATCACATAATTTATATGAGAGATAGTCTTGCATTTTAAACACAGGGATGAAGTTCTATATTCTACTTCAATAGGAAGTCCTGAATTTGAACAAATCACAATCTTTCTCCATCTCTAGTTCTTCATCTTTAAAAGGACAACAATATTCATATTAAAGTTTTTTTGTGACGACTACTATATGCAAATATATTAAATGAGGACTACTGCTTGTTAACAGATTCACCAGATGCTAAAAAACTATAGCATGTCTATAAGTAAATTTGAAGGAAAACAAAGTATAGATGAAGAAATAAGATCCACTTCTTCCAAAATGATATTTTGGTATTGGCTTTTAATTTAATTTTAGTTGACTTCTGTTGATAGTTTCTGTTCATAAAAAGTGCATTCATATGCAGAATTTAAGATATAAAATAGATTAATTTCAATGTCAAATGAAGTACAATAGCCACAGATGTGATACACACTACAACTGCGTTAAAGCTACCATAAAATTAAATTGCTCTACTTCAGGGAATCCTTGAAATCAGAGCATTTTGAATCCTAAATACCAGTTATTTAGAATGCTAACTTTAGAATAGTCGAGTCAAGATACACAACAAACAGAAATGCTATACCGTGGTTTGTTCAATCATACTCACAATGGTTAATATTATTTTTTTATAAGTTTTTCTTATACCAAAGAAGAAATCAAATCTCATCTAAAATCATACCACATATATATTTTAAGCACAGATTTCTCTTTTCAGGATTGTTTAAGCACAAACCATATTCACATCAAAAAGGTTGAGCAGCAAATACCCTGGTTTGTGTATAAAATTGTTCTACTATAATAACAATTTTCTTATCATGTGATTTTTGCAATATTTTTCCTCAATTATTAAAAAAATAAATTAAAAATGCATGAAGATTTCAAATAGAATTAAAATTTCATCTTATAGTCACTATTTCACATTCTACATTATTTCTCCTAATTAAAAAAAATCTTTTGATTTATAAATATTATTTTCATACATAAAATACTGTTTGAGGCTTGCAATTATGAAAGCAATTATACTGCTTGGCTTCTGGAATTACCCTGCCTTTAGCCTTGTTCTGCACCCGAGATGTGTGAAATTGTCTCAATTACAACTATAGTACAGAAGAGCTAGGGCCCGATCCTGCAACTGTTATAAGCATCCTACAACAGCCATTGTCAGTGATAAAGAAGGGTGAATAGTGGAGATGCAAAATTCTTAAGTGCATAATACAAGACGTTATAAGGTGACATCTCAAAATAAAAGTGTCTTTTTACATAATGCAGAAGTAACACACACAATTTACATATAGTAATAATTTATTCTGAAATGTTCATTTTAGTCTCTATTGAGATATCACCCTGTCTCATTAATAAAAGAGCAGCCATCTCACCTCAAATACCAGAATATACAACAAGTTACAGCATAACAAAAAAATCCCTGCCTACTTTAAGATAAAATCTAGCTCAGATAAAATAATTTTGTTCAAGGTTTTACAGTTACGCATTTTTTCTTTTGTTGCAGAGCACAAAAAGTGTAAATTGTTACATGATAGCTATCTATGCACATTATGTGAACACAGAAATGTTAATCATTACTTCAGAAAATGAACCATCAGTTCCATTCATGCAGAAAAGCAGGATAGGAAAGCTTGTTCCGCAGAAACCATATCAATGTGTCTTTCACAGCCACATGACTAATTATTGGGTTAGATGGACTCACAAATACTAAAACTAAAGGTTATTTATTTAATTTTTGCATAAATAATACCATTTTTTTCCCTGATGTAGTTTAGTCAGTCTGTAATCTATAAATGATTGATAAAACAATATGACTGGATCATCTCTAACTGCAATGTTCATGATTTCAAGACAAGCAATATTTAAAGGATTATGGGATGGGTTACTAATTAAATACATGCTAAACATACTGTACAAATCTAATTGTGTTAGCAATTTTACTCTAAACTGTCAATCAGGTCTCCTTTCAAAATATTACCAATCAGACAAAGCATACTATCAAATATGGCTTCCAGAACAAGGACCCTCTAACAAGAATCAAACCTATTTACAAAAAATAAAAACAACAAATAAAACCAATCCCCAGTCTTTTAAAGTTTCATGTGAAACTTCTTTTTCTCAATAGCTGCTGTAAATAACACATCCGTTATTATTATTATTTTAATGTTTTTAAACAGAAGTCACCAGGTAAGAGCCTGAATGGCGTTTGGCACACTGAGTTTCACTGGAGTCTGCATTTTCTGTCTTTGAGTCACGTTTCTTTGTGCTGTTGTTTATCGGTGTTGGTATTTGTGATGGCCGAGTAGAACTTTTGTCAGCATTACTTTTCCTGGGGCTTGGATTGTAGTTGAAAGGAGTCACTCTTGCTGCAACAGCACCACTGGGGGAGCTGTGTTTGCTGGAGCTGCTGGAGCTGAATGGTGTACGCTCACTAACTGTACTTTCAGCATTTTCTGGTGCAGGTACAGCATTATTCTGCACAGGTTCTGCTTCATTTCCTTTCTTGTCTGGACTGTCTATTAGAATAGATGAGTTCAGATGACTTTCTAAACCGATAGCAGGAACATTTCCATTCCCTGCTTTTTGTTTCTCTTTAGAATCTTTACCATTCACATCCCTTTTCTCAGAAAAACTGTCAATAACACAGGGGGTATTTCCAGTTGGGGACCTTCCAGATCGAGGATTATTAATTGGGCAGTCTGCTATCCTCACCCACACATCCTCTGTCTTTGAGACAGCTAGTGCCATCTGATAAATTAGTGTTTTGGAATCAGAGCCATTTTTTTCACCTGAGGAAGTACGCTGAGGATCATTCATTATTTGAGGAATTTCATTTTCTTTTATTTTTCTCCAAGTACCTTTTGCTGGTGCTTGACTTTCTTTACTTTGTTTAGGTCCAGAAACAGAACTTCTGTGTTGCTTTTCATCTTCACTTTTTGCCTTTTCACTGGATTCAGAAGAAGCTGACAGAATTGAGGAAGAACTTCCAGTTCTTCGCCAAGTGCTGACACGAGGAAGCGATGAGGAGTGCTTACTATGCTCACGTTTCCATGTTCCTGATCTATTGACTGGCAATCTAGATGGACTCTCAGAATGAGAACGAGCTATATCATGATGTTTTACTGGTCTTCCATCATATTCCACAGAAGGGCTCAGATTTGGGATTAATTTTCTCCAACTGCTAGTCTGGGCAGTTGAATGAGTGGATAAAGACATATCAGGAAGAGATGGACCTAAAACTGGCATCTGCATTTGGGATCTAGTGGGAGAATCTGACCTGGAAGGGGACAGATGTTCAAATGAAGTAGACTCTTCTAATTTGCGTCTTAGAGTTGGACTCGGAGCTTCTTTAATAAAAGTTGACTGACGAACCAGAACAGGTCTCTCAGATCTGTCAGATTCGCTTCCGCTAGATTTTGTGGATGACGTTCTGGATAGCTCAGTCTTTTTGTTGGATCCACCACTACTGAGAATCTGGTTTAATCCTTTTGAAGCAGACTCACTTCTGAGAATGCCACTGTTACTCTTAGGTAAGGCAGTTTGCTTTGTAAGGTTTTGCTGGCTCATCTGTCTGCCTGGTGAGGTACATGACATCCTTCCTGAACTTGAAGATTTAGTTGAAGCTGTACTAGGAGATGACGTCCTTGGCAACTGAGACAGTTTGTTGGGAGGACTTATACCATTTCTTCCCAGGGAAATTGAGTTTCGACCTGGAGATTGCAAAGGCCTGCTTAACGGCTGCTGTTGAGATCTGGAAGGAGTGGAGTCTCTAGATCCTGATCTAGAAGGGCCTTTACTTGATCCACCCTGTTGAGAGAGTTGCCTAGTTACAGGAGCTGGCTCGGGCTTCACTGATGACTTGACTCCTCTTAGAGAACTAGTGCAACTATGGCCTTCACTGGGACTCTTAGAGTTTGTGTTTTTCAGTGGAGGACCTTTCTTGGAAACAGGACTAGTACTCAAGGAACTATTTCGAACTCCTGGAATATGAATCTTTGTTCTACCACGTGAAATTGAAGGCATATTTGTTTGTTGTGGTTGCTTTAGCTGGCTTGAAACTTCTGAAGTGGAGCAAGCTTTTCCTATAATTATACTTTTATATACTTTTTCCCCTCCTTTGATTCCCTTATTTTCAGATTCTACTTTTTTAGACTCCAATGTGCTCTTCTCCCCTGGCTTAAGAATTCTTGGTCCTTTATTACTAGTAAAAGGTTTTTCTTCTTGGTCTGGGGTAAGATGAAATGGTGACCCTAGAGAAATACCAGATTTTAAAGAAAGGATAGAATCAGAGTCTGATGAGGCTTGTCTAGACAGTGATGCAGTGGTGGCAGCTTGATGCAAGCTACTAACTATAGAATTTGCACCTTCTTGTATAGCTTTCCAGTCAAAGTTCTCTGAATCAGGTGAGAAAGCATGTTCCAAATGTGGCCTCTGTATATCTCTCAAATCCAGTGTTAAATCTTCTGCCAGTATACCACCCATATTTCTGGGATTATTTTTTTCACTTTCACTCTTTACTCTTGAAGGCTTTTTCTTTTTAGGCATAGCAGAACTAATGCATTCCTGCAAAAGATCATCTTCCGAGTCAATGCTAAGAGAACTCAGGGAGCTGTTTCTAGAGAAACACACAGGCGTATCTTCAACGTGAAACAACTTAGGTGCATAACCGGAAGTCTGAGGTCTGCTTGATTCTATCTGTGAATCAGGAGCCTCATTTCGTTTTATAGGTTCGCTTTCTTTGTTGTTGTTTTCTTGATCAATATCACTGAGGGAACTAAGAGATGAATTACGAGAAAAACAAACAGGTGTGTTTTCGATAGCAAAACTCTGCATTTTCTCATCTGTAGCTGCTCCTCTGTCTGGAATATCTTTAGTTGACTGAGAGAAAATTTTAGGCTGGCTTCTGCCTGGTGGGTGTTTTTGACAGACTTGTGTCCTATTACTTGGTTGCTGATTTGAAGACTGCTTGGCATTAGTGCAGTCTTTGGTTTCCGTTTCCTTTGCGTCTTTTCCTTTTCTTAATTCTGCTTTTTCCCTTGAAAGGTCAACATCATCATCATCAAAATCTAAAGAACTTAGGGAATCATTCCGTGAAAAACAATATGGAGTTCCTTCAATAGGTGTGTAACGATGAGGGGAATCAAATGCAAAGCTTCCTCTTATCCGCTCCTCATTATTTGGAAGTTTGTCATTAAAATCTCTTGAATTATTTTTAAGATGTTTCTTTGCATCTTTGTTTTCTGAATAGTTTCTTTCATTATTAATGTTGCTTTTAGGCTCTGTATTTTTTCTTATTCGTGCTCTGTACTCATTATTTTGGGGAGCAGGCTTTACTGGTGATGTTGGCTTCTTTTTCTCATCTTCTAATTGCTTTTTGTTATTTAGAGATGAAGATGCTTGTTGAATTTGATCCATTATCTTCTTCACTCTGAAAGGTTTGTGACTTTTTCCTTTTGGCATAGCTGAGTTAATACATTCAGCAAGAATATCACCCTCTTCTGTTTTGTCATCATCCAGTCCTGGGGCAGTCACAGTTGAGCTTTTTGTTCTCAGAGAATCATCTGTACTTCGGCCTTCTGTAGGAATAGTTTCTCTCTTTTCAAATTCCCCTGTGTCTGTCCCAGTACCCACATTGTCTACAGGAGCCAACTCATTTGGTGGTGATTCTATTGTGAGATCACTCAGAGATGTAGCTGTTGAAAAAATTATGGGTGTGCCTTCAACACAATATATCCGTGGCATATCATCTCCAGGTGTAAAACTCACGTGCTTTTGGGACTGCAGTCTGCTTTGTGAAGGTAAAAGTTTGTAAACTGGCAGCTGGCTTGGCTTCCTGGCTACAGGAGGAGGTATTTTTGAAGCAGATGCTTGAGAAGGCTTTTTGGCTTTACGTGAAGATTTTGTTGGCATTGCAGAAATAATACATTCTTCGAGTATTTCAATATCATCATCATCAGAATCATCCAAAATGTCTTTTTCTGCTTCAGTGGGCTTCTCTGCTTTCTTCTCTTGGTTATTCTTTGCACCATCCAGCTGTTCAGGTTCTGCTTCGTTTCCATGTTCATTTTCATGTACAGGAGGCATTATTCTTAACTCGATGTCTTTCTGTATAAATGGTTCATCAAGACTCAGGGCACTTAGGCTAGAGGAGCAAGAAAATCCATCTGGTGTACTTTCTGTGGCAAAATGTAATAACGTGTCAGCATCTGGCAACACCTGCACTCTCTGAACAGCTGCATTCACAGCTGCCTGTCTAGGACCAGGTTCTCTCTTTTCTGCATTAGGTGCTTTACCTTTAGCTGTTTCTCTCTTTACTTGAGGTCCTTGAACAGGGGGTGGAGTTTTACTTCTGCTTGGAGGCATTGTTTGCCCAGGGCTGTCTGGAAGATCACTGGGACTTACAATACCACTTACCATTCCACTGCATGGCTCACTTTGAACTGAACTAGCAATTGAATGGCTTTCAAAACTATCCAGAGAACTTACAGAAGTACATCTGCTGAACATGAGTGGAGTCTCCTGCACATAACGTTCTGGTGGACTTTTAGGAGTCTGTGCACCACTCTTTGAGGGAGATTTGACACCTGAAGAAAATTCAACAACCTTATGTCTAGAGGAATCTGAAGGAGATAAATTAGAAGTCTGAAGTCTGCTGGATTTTGTTCTAATCTGTTGTGATGTTGACACGACTTCACTTACTGCACCTTCTGTAGACAAAGTCCCATTGTTCTCTTTTAGTTCTGCTATCTGTAG
>VWPW01024142.1:15464-29043 GCA_013389825.1 Crypturellus undulatus | reverse complement strand
GGCTTGGACAGTTACATGAATGCAAGGAAAACTATCGCATTAGGAGTCTCAGGAGCCTTCCCTGGACATGGGGAAAGAAGATAAAAGAGGTAATTTCTCTCCCTGACTACCGAGTACAGTATTTTCTAAGCAACCATGTTTGTGTCTACCACAGCCACAACCCTTGCTTTTAGCGTGAGATATATGCGTTGTAAGCATTTCCACACGCTTCTCATCTACGCTACTGTCACTTCCTGACCCTGCAGGGTAAAGATTTTATCATGGGTGTTAGTGAGAATGCGATGGACATTCAAGTCACTGTTATGGGCCAGATTTAGATTCCTTTACTCATATTTGGCAGCCATTTCCCATTGAAATGGGCATTAACAAACACAGGGATTGCAGAAGGCCCTTAGGCATCAGAAAATAGTGTCTGGATAAATCTGGAGTATAAAAATCCCTAAATAAAAACAGATGCATTTCCTAATGCAGTGGATTATTCAGAGTCAATATAGATGTATGGAGGCAGTAACCACTTTACAGTCAGTTTCAACGTTCAGGTCAGTTCAAACAAGCCTTGAGCACATGCTAAAATATGAAAGGACAACAACTTATAGGCAAAACAGCGTGAAAAATGTCTTCCCTAAATCATCATTATTAACTTTTACTGTAGGAGAACAATGTAAATGCAGTTATAATGAAGTGCTTAAAATTATGCAGGGACAATCATTTCAAGCTTCACTTACAAGCATTATGTCACATCACCCCTGAAACATTCGCTAACTTCAGAGCTCATCTCGTGTCTACTGCCCTGTTCATTTTCCCCGTTGTCATCAAACCAACATGGGAAAGCACAACCACTCACCCACGTCAGAAAAAAAGCAGATGCTTCGCATCAGAAGACAATTTGTGGTTTTACAGAGGGACATTTTTTATTCAGTAGGGAGCCCTGTGTCAAAGAGCTGTTTAAACAACCATTTCACTCGATAGCTACATTCACAACTACAGCAGAAAAACATGCACGTTACCTTGGAGAGGTAATATTGTGACAAGGTAGCAGCATTGAGTGCCCATTCTACTGGGTAGTAGCCACTAAACTCAAGCTGTCGCTTAAGAGTGGTATGGCAATACTGGGCAGCCTTCTCAATCATCTCCAGGTGCTGGTAGACTTGTGCCAGGTAATATAAAGTGTGGGTATAGGCTTTTTCAAATCTGCAACAACAACAACGATCTCTTTAAATTTCTTTTCTTAAATATTCTCTCAGGGGCACGCTTAGACGTGTTTGGGATGGATATGAACCCACCTTTTTGATCTTTCTTGGTCTGTGAGTTGTTCATCTTCTTCCATGAAGTGTTCACTGGGATCCAAGGGAGGGTTTCCATCCTGTAAGAGAGCACAGGCATATTCAGTAAGCTACACTACTTTCATTTTGTGACATCGTGCTCCCTCTTCTGGCTGCAGACCATTTATCACTTTTCAATCTTAAATTCTTCAAAACTTCCCCATATACATCTATAGCCATCTTGAAGTCACACCTCTGAAGGAAATGGACAAAACCCCAAAGTTTTAAAGGAAAAATGGCTCTGTTACACGTGGAATCCCAAGGTTTTTCAGCTTGTAGAAGACTCCTGCTTTGGATACTTTTAAAACAGTGGATGGTATTTGGACAAGAGATACTCACTTTGGATTCCACAGGACTATAAGCAGGTGTCTTTAGCTTGGACAGTAATGATGTTTCAGGATCCTAAAAGGTCCTGAAACAGCAGGAATATAAAATAGACCACTAAGATGCCACAAGGAGCCTTGAAATAGGAGTTGCCTGTTAAAAACAGGAAAAACGAAAAGAAGGGCCATCAGCAAAGATGGACGCTACAAAGAACTGTCAGTGAAGTTGTTTTTGTGCTCCTGGAGGCTCACAACAGCTCACCTCACCTCTGACCACAACTCAACCTTCCAAGCAGGCTGCTCCATTAAAATATAATCAGAGTAGTGTACCTGGTTTGGGATATTGGTCAGAACTGGGTGAGGCACACAGTCTACCTCAGTAACAGTTTGTGCTGGAGGATCCAGATTAACCAAGGAGCACTCATCTCTGCACAGAAACAAATACTTCTGCCCTGGGAGTCTGACTGACTGACTATGCACCAAGTGACAGACCCTGTTTTAGGAACAATAATGCAACAGTTTTGCATCGTGCTTTTGCACAAAATTTAACAGAAAGTCTGTCTTCAAGTGTGAAGTATCTGTTTGCTCGGTTGCACTAATTGGGAACAAGAAACCATCCGCAGGAAGTGCTGCCAACAACAAGAAGTGCAGAGGGTGCCCTGCACACGTGCAGCAAGGCTACTCCTGCCAAAGTGAGACGGCACCGCCAAATAACCCCTTCATGGCAAAGTTGTACTTGCCTGCGCTTAACTAATTTCCTTTGCAACTGTGCATAATTTCAGACACTGATTCCAGAACACCTCAGCTAACGGTGCCTTCCCAAGGTGGCTTTTAGCTTTACATGGTACCTCTGGAAAGGTGTCCAATATGTCTGTTAGCAACGCAGCCCAGCTGGGCACGCTGTTCGCTTGCTGCTTTAAGTACGTGGCCTTTACTATATTATCCTCTACCCAATGTAAAAAGCATCAAGAAGCAAAAAATAAAGAAAAAAAAAGAGAAAAGAAAAGCAGCTCCTAAGGTTCCAGGCAGCAGAACCCCAGGAGGAATAGTCACTACCTATTACCGGACAACATATGCAGGTAACTCTACCAAAAAAATAACTGTTTCAGTTAAATTCGAAGTTAAGATGCAAACATCTGCAGCATTATTTAATCCACGGAAATAATAAGGTAACATTAGAGTTCCATTTCATAAGCTGGAGCAAGAGCCAGAATTTTGGGTGTTGAGGAACCCAAAAGTATAAACACACTCAGATGGGTGCAAGTATCAAACCTGGACATCCAGAATTAACTGAAGTCTGTAGAGAGGGGTAGTATTTTAGTTAGATGAAGATGTGGAAAATACAGCGACAAGCTTTGTAGCAGAAGTCTGTGTTCCAGATCTACTACCTCTCCGAGGCGGGGTGGTTGTTTGTAAAACCACCTTTCTGAAACTCAGATGAACCATTTTATCTCTAATGAATGCTGCATGTTAGTATTGCAAGTCAGAACAACCTCACAGCAAACATTCCGTAGTTTTATCTCTATTTCCTACAGAAAGCAATGGCTTGATGCTTTACCACATTTCCAAGATAAAGTTCAGGATTTCTAATCTGCAGCCAAATTCTACTTGGATTAGCAATTTGAAGAGCTTTCACAGAATCACAGAATGAATTCAACCGGTGTTTTTTAAGCAAAAACAATTTTTTGAATGCATCATTTTGAATTTAGCAAGTACCGCTTCCTCCTGTACTTCTCACACCAGCTTCCAAAAGTAACACAGCAACCAGTGCAACACTCGGGAATCCACGCATCACTGAGATGTGTTTTTGAAGGTGGCTAAACCTGTCTCACATGAAACGTCCCCTGGGGAAGAAGGCTTGAATATAAACATGTGAAAAGCAGCAGTCAGGGTGAGCCACAGCCTTCCCGTTTGGGGGGAACCCAGCTAGATGCTGCTGCAGGGCCCAACGCGAGCACCGCCACTGCGCGCACCGAGCCCCGCGCTACCTCCTTCATGTACTGGTGGTACAAGGCTTCTGCCGACTCCAGGTACGTCTGAGCCGTCTTGATCTCGTCCCGCTCGGACCACAGGATGCCCAGGTTGTTCTGCGGAGACACGAGCAAGGGTGACGCGTGTCCCCGCCGCGGCCCCCCGCGCCGCCGCGGCCCTCGGCCCGCACCTGCGCCTGGATGTAGAGCGCGACGCAGCGGCGGGACAGGCGCTGCGGCTCGAGGAGGCGCGTGCAGCGCAGCAGGTGCTCCTCGCCCGCCGACAGCTCCTCCGTGTCCGCGTGGTTCACGCCCAGCTCGTACTCGAGCACGGCACGCCGCACCGCGTCGCCGCCCTCCTCGGCGCCGCTCAGCAGCTGCTTCACCTCCTCGAGCAGCGCCCGCGCCGCGTACTTGGAGCGGAACGGCTCCGTCGCGGGGTCCTTGCGCGACTCCACGGCCGAGAGAGCGCGCGCGCTGCGGAACTTCTCGCGCGCCGCCGCCCACCCGTCACCCGCCGCCGCCGCCATCTTCCCTCCTCCTCCTCCTCCGCCCGCCGCCATCTTCCCTCCTCCTGCCCCGCCCGCCGCCACGTGACGCGCGCCGGCCAATGAGAGCGCGCGCCGCCCCCGCCGCGCCGTGAGGCGGCGCCTCCCGCCGGGAGGGAATAAAAACCAGGAGAAAATCCAAAAATCCGTTTTTTTTTTTTTCTTCCTTTTTTCTTTTACTTCTCCATAAAAAACACAGCGCGGCCCCGCGGCCGTCAGTGAAAGGACCTGTTAAAGTTCTGTCCCTGTTTGCCGCTCTTAAACCTGTTGTTCCTCCTGAAGCCGCCGCCGCCGTCGCCGTGCCGGCCGTTGGCAAACCTGGAGAAGCCGTTGGCGGCCTCGTGTGGGATCTCCTCCAGCTCGGGCAGCTCCTTCGCCACGGACATCTGCCAGCGCCGCGAGTCCTGCCACTGCTCCTGGAAGGCACAGCGGGCTCAAATGCACTGGCAAGGTCCCCACCCAGGGAGGTGGGCGGAAAATTTAAGTAAAAAAATCAGGTAATAGGAGGAGAACTAAGGACAAAGCCAGGTAGGAGAGGTATTTTGGGCAGACTGCTGGTATTCCTATGCATTCCTGTAAAATCACATATCTCATCCCAAACTGGCCTGTAATAATGCAATTCCTGTGCATTTGTCTTACATATCAGCCCCTAAAGGTTCCCAGAGCAAATTCTGACCATAAAAAACAAACCCACACGCAAAAAAACCTGCCCCACATACCTGTATGTTACTTAGTTCATCAACAGGGATATCGAAGCACACGCCCTGTAGGTAAGAAAAATAATTTGTTTTCAAAAAAAAACGTATCTAATACCAGACACATAAAAACAGAACTCCAGCCAGGCAGCACCTGAAATGCTGCTCATAAATGCTAGGAATGGCAACCAGCAGCAGCATTTCGCTGCTGGGGGAGCTTTCCATTAGCTGCAGAAAGAGCGGTTAAAACAAGTGCAGACCCAGATGCTCTGTGCATCTGACACCCTAGCACCAATGTCTTCCTCCAAGCAGATGCCTTAACACCTAGCTAGCATATACACTATTTTTGTACAGTGTAAAAACAGCAGTTAAATGGGTGTCATGTGATACACTTGCATTTTAAGGGAAGGAGGAAGGAGATGGAGGATGAATGGAGCGAAACGACATTTCCACATTGGTACTTCAAAACCACCTCAGTCACTGCACACCGTGACCAGAGTGCCCGCGCACACAAAACTCCCTCGTGCTGCCCCACGGCTGTGCCCTCTTACCGTCTTCCCCTTGAGGAAACGCATTGCGGATATTTTGGCATCCACTTCCTCGCCGAGCTGCTCTTTCAGTGCTCGCCACGCGTAGCTCATGGTCCGCATCTCTATGGAGCACCGCAGCACCATCGTCACAAAGCCCTTCCAGAGAAGCGAGCAGAGAAAACACCTTTAAACACGAGGCTACGCCTGCACAGACACTCTGTTACAAACCGTCCAATGATCTACACGTGTAATGCTGGACTTCCCAGCAGAGGCTGGGAGAGCTGGAAGAGCTAAAAATCTTCCAGAGCAGCCAAAGGCATCCCTCTCACCTCACCTTCTCTAACCTACATCTTTGGAATGATTCTTTTAACACTCACTATAAGAAAATTTGCCAATTGACTTCAAGTTTCTCTATTTCCTACAAAACGCCTGTAGGATCTCATTTAAGTGAAGGAACTGGACACCAATCCGAAGTTGGACAGAGCAGCTACGGAGAAACCCCAGAACAAGATGCCACACTAGCACTGAACTCAAGTCACTGAGCAGGAGCGTTACTTACCGCAGTTGAGTTGAGTAAAGAGCGCTGCTGAATGGAAGATGCCCCCGAAATATGGGCTAGAGCTGCAGCCAGAGCATCAACAGCCCCTTTTTCCTCTATGAGCTCTCGAGCTGACTGTCTGAAGTACTCTACTGCAGAAGGGGGAACCGCCTCCAAAAACCTGGATGTTGAAAGGAAAGGCTTGAGAGAACAGTGTGCCAAAGGCCAGTGTGCAGTGAAGTCATGTACGAGACATGACAAATTTCAGAAAGTCTTTGAGACTATTTACCTCTAAAACCCCTGGCTGTAACATTAGTGCTTCATTACCACCCATCTAACACAACACTTGGAAGGATGCTGAACACCCACTTTTTCGATCATTGAGCCAGGCCTCAAAGTTGTGTGCAAAACTGGGGACACACAAGGCACCCGAGAGCTTTAATAACATTCAATGGGAGGAGCCAAAATATCAGCAATTTTAAGGCCATGAACAAGGATCGACAAAAAAGTAGTCAGCAATCCTGAGAATCCCTTGCCATTGTAAAGTACCACAACGCTACCACAGGCAGAGGCCAGGCATTTCTTGCTCTCAGGAAAGGAAGATCGAATTGCTTATTTCCAGAAGAAGGAATAAGAACAAGCCAAAAAAATGAGAAGTCTTCTGTTTTCCAGCAGCTCTTAGATGCCATCTTTAGCATAGCAAAACTTCCCACCACTTCTACATATGGTTTGGTGTGAACTCAACATCATGCCTGCCTGCAAATGGGCCGAATTCACAATAACTGTAGTTTGAGACTTCTGCCAATGCCACCATTTTTGCCAAATGTAAATAGAGCTACAAGGAGTAAAAGACGAGAAACTGTTGACAAAAAAATTGTCTTACAAAANAGTAAAAAAAAAAATATTCAAAAAAAAAAAAAAAAAAAAAAAAAAAAAAAAGCTCAGGATGGGGCTACAGCAACTCCTCATTATATGAAACACTGTTGTTTAAACATTGTCACTGTATCATCATGTGATGAGATCATCAGTTTCCTCATACAACGGCAGTTTCATATTCTGACACTGATAATTAATTTCTTCTGCTGTAAACTGCAGGTTTATTTTGCGACCGACTCTTACAACGCCAGCAAAGACCTGCTTTGGCCTGCAGGTCCAATCCCTTAAAACTGCATTTACAGTGTTGCTGGTAGGAGCTCTAGACAACATTCAAGACACTTACTTTTTGGCATCGCTACTTGAAGCTTTAATTATCTCTGTGGCAGAAGGAACACCTATACGCTTGAATGTAATCCCCTGAAATAAAAACAAATGAATAAGTAGATAAATAAAACAGATTAAGGTATTTTTAGCACTCAATCACTCAGTCCTATCTGAGCCACATCTCTAAGGCTTCACTTGGTGTTTGGTAGAACACCAGCAGTCTTCATTTAAAGGAAATTTTAAGCAAGAATAAAGTGGTTATATTAATTCCTGTCTTTTAAATCTGGAACTACTTTGTATCAGTTTAAGCACAGACTGTAATGAAAGGCAGGGTTCTCTTTCGTACTTTCCTGTGATTCTATCCACGCTGACACTAACAGGTAAGTGCCATCACGATAAATCAGAAAGGTTTCATACACAAAGCATTTCTAAATCCTCACCCAAACTCGCTGTCTTCAGCTGTCCCATCGTGCTGTGGCACTCACAGAGCCACAAGCAGGCCCCAGGTGCAAATTCTATGAGTGCAGGAATGAAATAATTTAATTAAAATGCAAGTGTAAGGTAGAACTCACCGCTTTGTGCTCCACCTGTCTCAGCAAGTCTTCTTCTCTTCTCTGATAGAAGCAAATACAGATCCCCGTCCGGCCAGCGCGCCCCGTGCGTCCAGAACGATGGATGTAGGAATCAACATCCTTCAGAAATTCAGATTAATACAATAAACTTTATGTCTGTTAACACTGCTGGATATTTTACACATCTTAAGAGAGAGAAAATTCAACATAAATTCTAATCTGGAAGGCTAAAAATTGATACGTAGTTTCTATACCCAAACCTGTTACTACAAACCCACTACTGGAGATCTGCTGTCTGGGGTTGAACAAACACTACTGATGTGGATTTTTTGAAGTAGAAAGATCCACTGAAGTTTCCAAAGAAGAAAAATACCACACGAATATTTTAGAACCATCATGAAATTCAATGTAAACAATACCCCAAAGGGATTCAGAAATACTGTGGAAAGGATGTCAAAGCTACCTAAAGACCTTTCTAGGGTAATGGAAAATACTCACTTTTATTTTAATCACAATTCAATACTTAGGAGCTACTTTGGAAAATTCTAGGTATGTCTTTATAGTGAATCCACTTGATTGGTATACGTGAACATAATTCCCCTAAAACAAAGCAATAGCCACAAGAAAATAAATGGCAGTTTCAGTTTCTCTCAGGTTCTTACCTTTGGAGGTGAGCACTGTACAACAAGGTCAACTTCAGGAATATCCAAACCACGGGCAGCTACGTTTGTTGCAATAAGAACTTCGAATGCACCATTTCTGAAGCCTTTTAAGGTGATTTCTCTCTGTTTCTGTGGAATGTCACCATGCAATGACTGGGCATCCTGTCAATGAAACAAACAATAACAATGTCATTGAACAGGAGAGTTTAATTCCGGAAGTGGGAAAATTTGGTGGTAAAACCCCAAACATTTTGCAACTAAAAATAATTCTGCAGATCATATCAAAATGATTGCAGAGCTTCCTACTTTGTGGGGCTGATCCTTTTCTGGACCAATAATACAGAGCAGTAGTGAACTATCTCCTAGACAGCTGACAGGAGACTTTGCTCTCTTGCCTGTAAAGCTTAACAGCAGATGATCTGAACTGCATTTTTGAGGGGGACAAGAGGTAGAGCTAAAGCATTTGACAAGCAGAAAGGGCAGTCACAAGCTCAGAATCCAAAAAAATCCACGTTAAGTGGAACTTATTAGCACAACAGAGTAATGCCACATCCTGACACAAAGCCATAAAGTCCTTACTGGATCTAGCACAGGAGCGTGAGAGCAAACCAAGATAGCTCCTGTACAATTCTAACAAATATAAGTGAGCAGGATGTGCTGAACAGGATGTGCTTTCCCACCACTGCTCTTCTCTCATAATTTGGAACTGACTGTAAACATGATAAATAACGCTGCCAAGAGAGAGGAATCCAAAGAGTAGGCTAACACGAAATACAAACAAACTTAACTCATGTGTCTGCAACCTCCTACTACTTTCATGACTCTCAAACCCGAACAAGCACAACTGCAGCTCTGCGTTCGGGGCCAGTACCTGTTTGAGTGAAGCGTTCAGAGCCAGTTCATTCGCCTCCTTCTTGGTCTCACAAAAGACTATGGTTCGCCCGTGGCTGCCGCTGTAGACTTGAATGATGTCCCCAAGAACCGCTGGTCTCTGAGACCAGCGACACTGTATGGCCAGGTGCTGTTTGGGAAAGAAAGAAGCTTCTATGTTAAACATAAGCTATGCATGGGACACAAACTAATGTCAGGTCTTGGGGGGGAAAAATGAACGTAGATATATCCTAAAATAGATCTAAAGCTTTAATTGCAACTACTGCCCTGGGGGAAAACTCTTCTTTACGAACTTATCTGTCAACTGAGAGAAAAAACATTTCACAGCTGCATTTGGAAATTCAGGTGCACAAGCCAGGTCAGTCAGACCACATCCTCTCAGGACCTGCACTGTTTTACAGCAGAATCACTCACCTCCACAGTTGTGGCAGTCCTTTGAGTCTTCTTTCCAACCAGGTCAATTTGTTCATATTCACCTTTCATGTATTTTTTCCCTACATCATATACCCAACGTGGACAAGTTGCAGAGAACAGCAGCGTCTGAGGGTTATCCTCAGAACCTGAAAGAAAAGGCTATTGCTATCAATCATTGCCACCGCAGCAAGAAAGCTTGGAAGCAACAGAAACATTTTTACTACCATTTATACACCAAAAGCAAAACTAACAGTAATTTGAACTGGACCAAGCTGCAACCTTGATGAGAAATGCAAGACGAATTTCTGTATCTTCAGCTAAGTAAGTCTGGGATTATGCCTGCAGTCCTTTACAGACCTGAAAGGTGGGCTGAAAAGCACACTGTTCAAATCATGGGGAAGAATTAGAAAATACACCGGGCTACTCCGCTCTCAACCCTCTGTCCTTTCTTCATTTTCAACCTACAGACAGAAAATCTCTAACAAAAATGGGAGTAGAAAGAATCCTGGCAGGTTTATCACTTTTCATAGCACAAGCACAGCATATTTAATTCTAGTGTTTCAGGGAAATGAGGTCCAACCCTAGTTAAAAACAGCTTAATAAAAGTCTCTTTTTTTAATTTATTAAAGAAAATCACTGCCTATTCCACCTTTGTTAATTGACTAAGTCACTTTTTAAAACATCTGGCATTACTACAGTGTGAAAGGAATTTCACTATATTACAAGAATAACAACCACATTACAAGAACAACAAGTCTTACTGGGGCCTTCACCAAATGCCCATATCATGAAAAAACAAAAAAGATGTATTTCCCAGTCACCCTCTTCGTGTGAGCAGCGGCGTGGAGACTCACAGTATCCCTAACCTTACTCCCAGTCACCTCTTCCAGTTGGAAGAAAAGAACTTATTATTATTTTTCCTTCCAGTGATGCCATTCCAGCCCTCTGCCCACCTGTCACCTTCCTCTTAACCTTCTCTAGGTCTAAGTTTGCCCCTTTCTGAGATTGGATACTACCACTGATGCTGGAATTTACCTTTTTTATAAGCAAATCCTAAGATTTCTTCTACTTGTTCAGCAAAGCCCATGTCTAACATGTGATCAACTTCATCCAAAACAACATGCTTCACAGCAGAAAGATCCAGCTTGCTGTTTTGAATGTGGTCTTTAATCCGCCCTGGAGTGCCCACCAAAACATCAATGCCACTTTTGAGGAGATCAACTGGAAAATAGAAAGACAAAGACTGTGTCAATATGCTAAGAAACAAGATTAGTAAAAAGCTCCCAGTACAGAGCAACACTTTTAATTTTAAAATGAAAAAGCTGAATTCTTTCTTTTTCACATCTACCTGTAGACAGAGACAGACATACTCATGTACGGACTTCTCTGTTGCCTACATAGTCATTCAGTCTCAGCATTCAGCCACTCATAACATATCCATTAAAATAACCAACAGCAGTAACAAAAAAAGAAAGAACAAGACGATAAGTCACTCAGTCACTTTGCAGATCTACNAAAAAAAAAAAAAAAAAAAAAAAAGAACAAGATGATAAGTCACTAAGTCACTTTGCAGATCTACAACCATTCTTTTGAGGAGAGATTTAATAGAGCTAAGATAATTCAAGCTCGGCTGTGGGTTTTCTTGAAAAACGATGCCACAGTTCCTGACTGAAGTGAAACTCTGAGGGAACAAAAGCCATTTTTATTCCTGAAATGCATTTGGAGATTGTCAACTCAACCCCAGTAGTGACCCGTTCGGATTCACTCACACTGTGCTTTGTACGGTGTTCCTCCATAGAAACAGGCCACAGAAAGCTTCTTTGTGAGATTCTGGAAATCTCTGGCTACCTGAATGGCCAGCTCCCTGGTTGGCACAAGAACCAGCACCTGAAAAGTAGGAAAAGACACAGAAATGCAGCTGTGTTCACAAGAGGGGGTGAGCAGCAGAGAATGAACCTCTGCAGCAGCGCTCCCCTGTTCGGCATGAACTACCCTAGGTTTTTCCTGTCCCCTTCAATTTTTATCAGTCTGTAGCCCCATTTTACACCCAGGATGCAGAGGGACCCAAGCAGCCTCCTCACTGCAGTGAGGCTTCCCACCACCTGGGACATGCACATCACAGCCCCACAGCTAGCAAGAACAAATGGAATAGAGCTGCAGGCAATGAGGATGCAGGACATAAGTATATTTTCTTAACTCTAATGCCAGGTAAAAGAGAAGCTTCAACAGCACAGCTCAGTCACTCAGGCATGGTGGTGGAGGGGAAAAAACGCACCCACCAGCTGAAGCCTAAAAGTGGTCACAAGAAACCCTACATTTGAAACTTGTTATCACCGAGATGCTACAAAACCCTTGCAACAACGGATCTCCTGATCTGGAGAAAGGGCTCAGCACTGCAAACAGCAATAAGGGAGCAAAAGTCCCCATGCAATTATCAAGGCATTTTAAAACCACCACGCTCAAAGCTTATGTTTTTAGCCCCTAAGTAGGGATGTTACTTTTGGTGCA
Source organism: Crypturellus undulatus (assembly GCA_013389825.1). Classification (NCBI taxonomy): domain Eukaryota; kingdom Metazoa; phylum Chordata; class Aves; order Tinamiformes; family Tinamidae; genus Crypturellus; species Crypturellus undulatus. Next base: position 16,870 of record VWPW01024142.1, on the reverse strand, counting down.
CGGCCTCTTTTCCCATCCTGCGAGACGCTCTGAAGTTTTTCCACCAGCGGAATAGCAAACGAGAAGGTTTTCCCGGTTCCTGTTCGAGCTTGAGCGATGAGGTCTTTGCCGTCGTAGATGGGCTGGAAAGTCTTCACTTGCACAGGGAACAGGTATTTTACACCTCGAGCTGCAAGGTAATCCAGAAAGCTTTTGTGAAAGGCTGCTAAACCTCTGCATAAGCTAAACAAACAACTTAATGTCCTCATATACAACTAAAGCAAACATACAACACACATCACGTCAAATCTGGTATAGGACATGGGTACAGGAAATATTCATCAGTTTACTTTCACTCCAGGATGTATTCTCCCTAGCTGAGTATTCACAGGGAAACAACAGCCTTCCCCGCAAGAAGTCTAGCACAAAACAGAACTTTTTTCCCCTGAAACAGCTCAAGATTATTATAGCTTGGTTTGAGGAGCAGGGAAAGAGATCACCCTGTTTTTAAATACATTTTAAAACAAACCAAAAGAAAGATATTTTTGTATAACACAAGCCACATAACCCATCCAAGTGAAACTTCTGAGCAGGGAAAATACAAAGCAGTTGAACAGCTTTATATCACAATAAAGCAAAAAGAGAAGTTTGTCTGAGGAACAAAAATTGTATACAAAGCGGCGAGAACTCCTCAGAGGTTACCTCAACTAACAAAACTAATCTGGAAAAGTGATGAAAATACCAGAAGTAGAAAATACCATAAATACGAGAATAGTCGGAGACAGCGTGCCAACAGGAGCTTAATAATCCCCATATACGAGACACAGCTTGACGATGGCACTAGAAGTTTAACAAACTTTCCTACTAACAGCAGGAGGTTCTCCGAACAGCACGTGGGCACGTTCGTTCCCACCCCGGATACAACACGACACGATCTAGGCCAATCCACCCCTGTTCCCACAATGTTGGTAGAGTTTCCAGCACAGGGCGATTCCCCACAGACACCTGTTCTGGCTGGACTCACCCTTGAGAAGGTTGATGGTGCTCGGGGAGAGGGGAAAGTTGCAGAAAGCGCCTTCCCTCGCTTCCTCCGTCAGCTCCTGGCAGGACGAAGCAAAACCCGCGTTACCCCGAGCTGCGGGCGGGCTCCGCCGCGCGGGCCGCGCCGCGCCGCGCCGCTACCTCCGCGTCCTCGCCGGGCTCTCCCTGGGGCTCGTCCTTGCCCTTCTTGCTCTTCTTGGCCTTGGGCGGCTGCAACTCCTCCTCGCCCGGGCCGCTCTCCTCCGGCTCCGGTTCCGGCTGCTCCCGGGCGGCAGTCCCGCGCCGCTTCACCTTGCCCCGCCGCGGCGCGCCGCTCCCGGCGCCCTCCTCCGCGCCCTGCGGACACACACGGGGCTCAGCGCCGCCTCACGCGCCCGCCGCGCAAC
>VWPW01024142.1:5161-15234 GCA_013389825.1 Crypturellus undulatus | reverse complement strand
CCACGCGGCGCCCATGGCCGCACCGGTACCGGCACCGGCCGCGGCAGCGCCCGCGCCGCCCCTTCCGCTCCGGCCCCCCGAGGCTGCGTGCGCACCGCTTCGCTTCGCTTCGCTTCGCTTGTAAAATAATATTTTATTTTCTCTGCTTTCGTCTGGGAAATGTACAGGGCGCGAGGGGCGCGTCGGGGCTATACAGTACGCGGGGAGCCACGGGCACGGCGGCGACGGCCACGGTTTCGCGTTACGGGTTCGGCTTTTACACGCAGCCCTGATGACGATACACGGAACAAGGGCAAAGTTTTTTTTTTCTCTCCTTTTTTTTAAAGTGAACAGAATCTTATGACCAAAGTAGTACTGAAGAAGAAGAAAAAAAAAATCTGCAGGACAGTTTTTTTTTCCTCCAAAGTGGTACAAACATAGAGGAACAGCCTAGCTGAATGCGGTATAAAATACTCCAGTCCTGTTTCCCGGCTCCCGGCTCGCCGCCGCTAGCGATCGAAGGCTCTGTCGAAGCTGCGTTTCTGGCCCCGGCTTCGGAAGCGGTTTCTCCCGGAGCCCCCGCGCCTTCCGTTCCGGGAGCCGGAGAAACTCCGGCCGCCGCCGCCGCCTGCGCCTCGCTGCGACTCCAGCAGCTCAGGTAGCTCGGAGGCCACACACAGGCGCCACTGCTTCGAGTCCTCCCACTGTCCCTGCCAGGACAGAGGCGTCTCGTTAACCTCCAGGAATACAGCCCCTCGCACAATTATTACATCGGCCTGGCCGAACAAGCACGGAAAAGATGCTAGCAAATATGGGTGTTCAACTTGAAAAGTCCTGTCGACCAGATCAGTTTGCAAGATTTTCAAAATAAAAGCTGCAGCTGGCTGAGCGTCAGCAAACCCTCTCCACATTTTCCCATTGTTCCCAGTGCTGTTATAAATCCTATCGATCCCCCAATACCCACCTCATGCCACCCCCACGCTGGTTTTGCTCCAACCCGGAGCAAAATGTTGCTTCAGGACGGAGCAAATGCTGGGAGAGGAGGACAAGGGGCTGTGCTAAGGGAGTAATGCCTGAAGGGAAGGCTGAAAGTCTAGGGAATACGGGCATGTCAAAAGAAAAAAAAATCTTAATTTGGAATTTCCAATTGGAAAATATGATCTGGAATTAACTTTGTGCAGGAAATTCAGGGTGGAGAAACTGGCAACATAGAGAAAAGGTCTCTTAAGCACAATGAAACGCGTGTCGACAAAAACCAATCCCATAGCACTAAGAAGGGTGGGGAGCTCACTGCTCCTCTCAGCACAAGTCTCAATCTACGGCTTTCTGAGGACTGGGGGAATGTTTTTAAGAAATGTTCAGCTTGTTCTGCTCCAACTCCTCCTTTATATGGCATCCCTTTCAGACACCACAAAAATCAGGATACAGGGCTAGTCAAGCCAATTTCATCTAGTCTGCCATAACTAGAAACTCAAATACGTACCTCTATTTCCTTTTGGTCTGCTGCAGGAATATCAAAGCACACACCCTAGAAAGAGAGAATAATTTTAATTGATTCAAATGTCACCTTTCCAATTGATACCATTTAGAAAAAAAACATGCAACAGAAACAAAAAAACTATGTGCTTTTTCCTTAATCTGCACAGAGAGCAATTCCAATTTATATTCCCTTGCTCTTTAACAAGCTTATAACCCTTTCCATCCTGAACTGTGGTCCACTGACTTGGGCATTACTCATTTTGTAAATTCTTCCAAAATCAGAAGCTTGGATACAAAAATTAACAAATCTGTGGTATGAAAAACCGTCTGTAGTGTTCCCCACATCAAATACAGGAAAATGGTTTGAATGGAGATGCAAGGGCAATAAGAGAAGTAGTATCAATGAAGCCAGTATCAAATAGCAAACGAGAAGGACACACTTTAAAACAAAACTGTGATAGAAAAATGGCTCAATGGCATAAACAATGTCCTTTCAGCCACATTTTAAACCAGAAATGTTTTGAACAAGAAATCTGATAGATTGCATAAAAAACCCCATAAAGCCAGATGTGTGGGTCAGCTTTTACAAAGGTATCAGGAATGTAGGTGTGTAGAAGAACATACACGAGGCACCACAAATCTCTCGTATTTGCTGAGAAAAGGCTACCACAACAGCACAGAGCAGCAAAAATACAAAAAACTTACCATTCTTCCTTTGATGAAGCACATTCTGCTCACCTTCCTGTCAATATCATCCCCCAACTGGTCTCGCAAACTTCGCCAAGCGTAACTCATGTTGTTTATCTCTTCAGAGCAGCGGAGTATCATTGTAACAAAGCCCTAAAGAGTAAGACAAGCGTTTACATTTCATTCAGTCAGAGTTTCAGTCCATCCGCTAAACATGAGAAACCTGCTTATTCGCACATTATAAACCTAGTCTTTAAGACTGCCACCATTACAGTGGCTATAAACACACTCATTCTCCCACATTTCTGCTCCAACATTTTAACTAAAAACGTAGTTCTTTGTGGCTTCGTTGCAGGTGCCATACACAAAACTGTAAGGAGATAAATAATTACGCACTTGGAGGTTTTGTTTTTTCAAATTACAGACAAATGATGAGCTGATCACCACACTTACAGCATCCGAGTTGAGCAGGGAGCGCTGTTCAATGGAAGTGGCCCCTGAAATGTGGGCTAGAGCTGCAGCCAGGGCATTAACTGGCCCCTTCTCTTGTATTAGCCACCGAGCAGATTCTTTGAAATACTCAATGGCAGTCTGAGGAACAGAATCCAGACACCTAGGTAGATATTTAAAGCAAAAAGACTGTTAGACAAAGGGAAAAGTAGGCAAGGATATTTAGTGGACTCTGGAACAGAGGAAAAAAACATCAGAAAAAGACTTTAACAGAGAGCAGTTATTGACTGATATCACCACTTTTACAGAGAGATGGCAACAAACCATTCAAAGAGTTATTTTGAATTAGAAAGATATGAAGATATCTAGGGCTTTAGCCCTGAACATACCTGATGGCATCTTTGCTGGAAGCTTTTATTATATCCGTAGCAGTAGGAACACCAACACGCTTAAATGTAATGCCCTGAAATTTATAGTGAAATGCAGATGAATATTACAGGCCATAAATAACTAAGTTCTAAAAGAAATATTGCTGGTTTTCAATGAAATAAGCATTTAAACCTTACTTTTTGTGCGTTTTTCACCATTTAACTCCCCACTTTTGCTACTGAAAATTACGAAGTTAAGCTCACAGGAAAAAATGGTGTATACAGAAGTCAGTTTAAACCATCCAGTAGCTTTAACTCAAATGAATAGAAACCATGTTGACTATGCAAGAAAAAAAGCCCTATATATTCAACACAAAATTATAAATCCAAGCAAATCCAATTAAAATTTAACATGTCACAAAGCCTTTCTAAATCGAAGTCTCCTGAATTTTACATGCCTAAGACGAATGCTTAATTGTTGAGAAAGCTGTTGTATGGGACAGCACAAAGTGTGTAGTGCACAAATTTACTGATCCTGTGATAAGCCTGGGTGAACAGTAAGCTGAAATCCAGGCTAGCTTCTTTTTTACTTCACACGTACAATCTTGCTGGCATTTGCTGCAAATCGTGGATATGAGAATCAGCAGCACGCTGCCTACTCTACAGTGAGTGACTATATGCCCCAGATCTCCAAGATGTATTGAACTTCAGGTGCACATTTATAAGGTATATGCCATAAGGAAATGGCTGAACAAGGTAAGACCTGGAGGTTTTAGATGCTACCCTATCACCCAACCCCATTACATTTGAGTGCCCATGCCTAGAAGAAAACTGAACTTTACCGCTTTTTGCTCCACGTATCTTAGCTGGTTTTCTTCCTTTCGCTGATAAAAACAAATACAGATCCCAGTTCGGCCAGCTCGACCCGTGCGTCCAGAACGGTGGATGTAGGATTCCACATCCTTCAAAATAAATAACCTTATGCTTTATGCAATTAAATCAGTTCATTAAGAGTTAGGTTCATAACCTAATAAAGCTGTTTTGGGCAAGTCTGAGCAATGCTCAGTAATTGCACCGGAGAAGCTAGAGAAAGTGGGTCTCCTTCCTACCTTTGGAGGTGAGCCTTGCACAACCAGGTCAACTTCTGGGATGTCCAAACCACGAGCAGCCACGTTAGTTGCAACCAGAACTTTAAAAGAGCCATTTCTAAAACCCTTCAGTGTTATCTCCCTTTGCTTTTGAGGAATGTCTCCATGCAATGACTGGCAGTCCTGAAAAACAGGATAATACTAAAGTCAGTCCATTAAATTAACTGCAGAATGACACTCCATTTTATGGTCACTTCTGGCTACAATATCACGATATACAATAGCTATCCTAAGCTATCAAAGCAGTGAATTAGGAGAACTTGTATTTTAGGAATCTTGCAATATTCACTCAGTGCTTCTTACTCACATACCCCAAAGATCTTCAACAATGAAGGGAAAGCAGAACAGCAGTACACGCCTTAGCAAAGGCCACAATAATTAGAGATGGATATAATATCTGTGTGCCCCAACTTACAGTCCACGTCCTCTGTGCAAGACTGAGGTTGTTTCCAAATAGGCATCTCCAACAAAGTGCCCTCAGGTCTTCACAGTATTCCAGTTTACACCCTTTTCCAAAACAATGTTACCTCTTACTCCCCTAAATACAATCTATTTCCCCTCTACCAATTAAAGGTCAAAAATAGAAGTGATTTAAAAAAAAATTACTAACACGATGTTAGGATCACTACAGAGTCCAAAAAAATCACTTTCAGATTAATGATTGAGGCTTTAGATTAATGCCACATGAGAGAGGTAATTTTCTGTTAGCAAGCATTAAAATGCTGAATCAGAAACATCTCAGTAATTTCCTTCTCTTACCTGCCAGCCTCAGAGTTCTGCATTGCCTATGCAAGATTTGATACCACTAACACCACCAGTAACGCAGGGTAAGGCTCCACGCTCAGGTTTAGCGGTTAGTGAGGTCATCTAGGAGTGCGGGAGAAGCACTCCTGAACCCAGCTGTGGCAGATGGAAAAGCTTCTCCTTTCCCTGGAAACACAATGCTACACTGCTTGCTAGACACATGGCAACCCAGCTCTTCCGTGAAAACACATAAAGAGAAGCTGCCGGGATAGCAACACAGATTGTTATATCTGTGACAAGTTTGTTACCCAATACAGGAGACAAAAATACCTGCTTGATTGAAGCATTCAGGGCCAGTTCATTTGCTTCCTTTTTGGTCTCACAAAAGACTATGGTCCGCCCGTGGCTGCCGCTGTAGACCTGAATGACATCCCCAATAACCGCAGCTCTCTGAGACCAGTGACACTCTATAGCCAAATGCTGTGGAAAAGAATTCCAGTGTTTAGCTTGCATAACACAAGAGTATCTTTCAGTACACTTGAAACTGTAAAATTCACAAATACCAAAGAACTTCGAGGGACAAACTATGCTAACTGTATATTCGTCTCCTTTCGTTTGCAACTCTGATATATATATTCAGGTCCTGCTTTGAAAGCAGAAACAACAAACAACTGAAACACAGTGGGCTGAAAGCCTATAGGGTTACTGAGTGATGTAAGAAACAGATCTGAAATCTAGCAACAGTCTGAACAGCTGTAATGTGTCATGTGCCTAAAAAATAATTCTCAAAGCAACCTTTTGACAGGATAGCTTGTGATTTCAGGCAGAAAGGAAAACAACTAAGAATTCCACATGAGATAGGTTACTCACTTCTACTGTTGTAGCAGCCTTCTGAGTTCTTCTCCCAATAAGGTCAATCTGCTCATATTTAGACTTCATGTACTTCTTAGCTACATCATACACCCAATGTGGGCAAGTTGCAGAAAACAGTAGCGTCTGGGGATTGTCTTCAGAATCTTAAAACACAGAAGAATGCTTCAAAACCTTGGTTTCTTGTGGCTTACTGAGGTATATTAGGTTAGCATGAAGCAAGTTAAAAATATCAATCAAATTTCACTATCTAAAATACATAAAAAGTAGAATAATTACCAGTGTAGCGCGGAAAAGAAAAAAACTCTCTATAAAGTCAAACTCTCTTCAAATTCAGAAAGAAAAAATAAAGCTAGGAACAAAAATCCAGTCTGCCTTCAAATGAGGCAAACGGCAAAAAGTCTATAAATCCTTTCCATTAGAAGAGATTCTATATAGATAGAATTTATAGATAGATTTCTAAACAGTCTATAAAAATCCCTAGTTACTGGATTGTAATTTTGCAAAAGTCCTATGAACAATTCCCAATTTCACATCATCTCCTTACATATTACCTTCACAGCATATTTCCTGGAATATACTGTTCAGTCTTTCCAAAACAAAGCCACCTTGTAAGCTACAAAAACCATACCTGCGTTTCAGTAGACTAATGACTACTAATATTCCTTACTATTTGTTTAAATATTGCGATTACCCTTCTTGTACGCAACTCGTAATATGTCCTCCACTTGCTCAGCAAATCCCATGTCCAACATCTGGTCCACTTCATCAAGGACAACGTGTTTCACCTTGCTGAGGTCCAGCTTGCCATTCTGAAGGTGGTCTTTGATTCGACCAGGTGTGCCCACCAAAATATCAATGCCACTTCTAATGAGATCAACTGAAAAAAAAATGAGAAAGAAAAGAAGTTAGCACCAGCTAGTGAGCATTCTGTACATTAGAAAGACTTATTAACTGAGTAGCAAGGCAATAGCTTCTTAAACATCTGTAACTTCTCATCAGAACTTCTCAAACATACAGATTTTCTAGCTATACAGTCCCATTATCACACACATACACAAAACCTTACCCACCCACAGCCCTAAAATGTAATAAAAAAAAAAAAGTGTAAATGTTTACAAGAACCTAGAAGGAATACTCTGTAAACACACACAGAGCACCATCTCTTTTATTTTGCTTTAAAGTACAAAACAGACAAAGAATAGCGAGGATACAGTTGAAAACTACATATACTGAGCTACTGAACTCCCCATGAATACCCTCCAGGTCTTGAATGCAAGTGCGTGTTTGGCAAGGGCCAAATGCAATTCTCAAACTTGCCAACCAATCCCTTTTTCAGTTATTGGTCAAAAGTGTCACTCACTTTGCCCATTATATGGAGTTCCTCCATAAAAACAAGCTACTGTGAGTTTTCTTGTGATGTCCTTGAAGTCTTTGGCAACCTGGTTTGCCAGTTCTCTTGTTGGAGCGAGAACTAATACCTAGATGGAAGGAAAAAATAGAGAGAGATTCTCTCAGTGTCAATTTTGCCAAAAATTCACTGGACTCAGTGAACTGGAACTTAGTTAAAACATGTAAACTTTACAGTATTGAAAAACAATTCAGGTTGAAATAAAGTTATCTAAGCAAAGACGAGGAAAATACATTGCTTAAGATTCTCGGAAAATCATTAATTGCTCTCAGCACACATTCATTTAAGACAATCTATTTTTTTAAATGCAATATACAGGAGGTACTTAAATCTTACTAACTTTGTCTCTTCAGTTTAATAGTGGTTGCAAACCTGGTAGCAGCAGCTTGATAAAAGGAACCTTGAAATACTAGAGCTGTAATTGCTTCCAATATGGACATACTAAAGTGAGAAGCGGTGCCCTATGGTAGGGTAAGGCCTGAAAACTTTTCTATTTTAAGATCAGACTTCTTTGAAGAAAGCTTTCCTTTTCTGCACTGTGCAAAATCTGAAACCAGCACTCTCAGACAGCCATCCTCTATCGAGATTGGCAGGTGTAAAGGTTTTGCATCTGGATAAATCATCTGGTTCTAGCTCTGCAATATGAGTTTCAGGTAATCTAAGAGACAGCTGGAAAGACAAATTAAACAAATTAAGTTTCATCCCGTAAATGAGGATATGATCAACTTTGCCATGTCTAGTTTTGGCGGCCATCTCAAGATTTTGTGACAGGAGATGCACAGCACATCTGCATTCCCTTGCAGAATGCAGGAAGCTACTTATTAGTCTCCATCCCCTGCTGAAAAAGCCTCGATACCTGGTGCTGGTCCTAATGAAAAATAAGTCAATTCTGGAAATCTTCCACTACTTACTATTTAAACAACCATGCTTAACTAGACAGTCCTTTATCAATTAAAAAGGTCTCTAATCTGTTGCTAACCTGGAGAAAGAAGGTGGGCATCCAGAAACATCCTAAAAATTAAATCCCACAGGAAAACCACCCATCCGAGCTGGTAATTACCTTTGGTGAACGGCCTCTTCTTCTTTCCTGCGTATCAGCCTGGAGCTTTTCAATTAAGGGAATTGCAAAGGAGAATGTTTTCCCAGTTCCAGTTCGTGCCTGGGCAATTACATCTTTGCCAGAATACACCGGCTGAAAGGTCTTTACTTGCACAGGGAACAGGTACGTTACTCCTCGAGCTGTGGCAGGTCAAAGAGACTTCTTTAGTACAACCCTGTTACAGAGGAAGGCACCCCAGGCAGCACATTCGCCAACTCTACAGTAAGTCAGGACTCTCGCAGCACTTTCACTGCTACATTTCATCACTTAACTTCACTTAGAGAGAGCCCTGGGACTCCTCAGCCCACTCCCCATTTCCATATCACTGCTAGCTTGGACAAACTGAGTTGTTCTCTTTCAATAAAAGGGTCTTAAAATACTGTGGTTTTATTTATGTGATATTCCCCATCTATGCAGATCTGTTACTTGTATATATTTCTTTTACTCTCACAGAAGTAACTTTTGCCTTCTGTGTAATATCTGTGCTTGCAACACACAAACAAAGCACATCTCAAGTGTTGACTGGATACGCTTAGAGAAAAAAAAGACTGAAATAATTTATTTTCTGTGATCATGTGATGCCCATAAACTTACCTTGAAGTAGCTGAATGGTCCCCTTGGAAATACAAAAATTGGAGAAAGCACCTTCTTTCTGTTCTTCAGTCAACTCCTGTTTGGTAAAGAACAATTCAGAGAGCATGTGAGTATTGTATAATCATTCAGAAAATTCAGGATAATGGTACATGTCACTAATGTCATACCCAAAAGTCACATTTTTAGTGACAGTATCACAAATGTGGCTGCAGACCCTTATTAATTTTACTTAATATCATATTTCAGAGTTGCACAAAAGTGATCTGCAATAAGACCTCATTTCATATATCGTGGCATAACTCTCTAAGTGCCAAATAACCCAATAAACTTTATAACAACGTGGTTAAGCAATTCCCAATGGCCACAACTACTGTCTTGTAACAGGTAAGAACCAAGCTTGGCATTTAGCCTGTGTCCTACTCCCAGGGTAAATCCTAGGTATTTGATAGGTTATGTTTTCCTTTTTTAAAAACAGTTCATCAAAAGCAGTTCTGAAGAGCAAAAATAAAGTTAAAATAACCAGCCAAAATAAAAATTAAAAACTGTTCTTACTAAAAGGTTTAGAGGCTTACAAGCTTGACACAACAATACGTTTTAGTGTACTAGGAAGCATCTTATCACGCTAACCACTACCTGGCAAGGTCAGGCCGTAGGTGTAGGTAAAGATGCCTTGTTTCCATGGTTCCATTTCCCACTAGGCCACTAGAAACAGAGCCTGACCAGAAACGCACTCACCATAACAAAACCACGTCAGTTAAAGCACCTTCCTGGCCATTCCAGGGTGCTGAATCACATCCACACACACGCTCTCCGCGGCGCTCGGCCACCAGCGCCTTCCGCGGCACCGGGGCCTGGGTGTTCTCGGAACGCGGCCGCCCCACAACTAACGGGCAGAGGGGCCGGCGGCGGCGCTCACCTGCTCGGGCTCGCTGTCGCCGTCCGCGCTCGACGTCTCGCTCGAGTGGCTGTGGCGCTGCCTGCGGGCCGCCCTGCCGCCCGCCTCGGGGCTCCCGCCGTTCTCGCGGTCGCCGCTCCGCGCTCGCTTGGCCTTGGGCGCCGCGAGCTCCTCCGCGGACCGCTCGCTCTCCGAGCTGGGCGACCTCCTCCTCCGCGAGCGCTCGTGGTGCCGCGGCCGCCGCTCCTTCCTCTCCTTCTGTCGCCGCGCGGCACAACGGGGACAACGCGGGCGTCAGCGGGGCCGCGCGGAGGGGCGCCCCGACCCCTCGCTCCGCGCGGGGGGCCGC
>VWPW01024141.1:0-15285 GCA_013389825.1 Crypturellus undulatus | reverse complement strand
ATCTCCTTTCCACAACCTAAGCACAAGGAAGTGACACAAAGGTAACATTATTTTAAAAAGTGAGTCACTGAATTAGAAAAATCTTATACTACTTAAATCTTACACTATTGTTTTCTCAGTATAGAAATCAAAAGTATTGGGGCGAAACAATTTAACAGCCTGTAAAAGGGAATTTTGTATCACCATTCTGAGTACCAGCATCTATTTCAAATACTCTTACTAGTTCAAGCAAGTTTTGCTGTTTTAATTCATAAAAAACAGTAATGAATTGGGCTGTTGAAGCTTTACAAAAGAGAAAAATAAAACAAGAAGCTTTGTAGAGGCTCTGTGAATTCTAATGTATACTAAACACTTGGGCAGATGAGATTTCCATTGCTAGCGCACTAGCACCTGCTGAACAGTAGAGCTGATTGGGAGGATGTACAGCCCATAATTTGCTAACCTTTTTGAATGGTGAATAACATTTCTAACTCATANAATGGTACAGTCTTTACTGGAGTCTTAATTGTAATCTGCTTTGCAATCAAACTGTGTTTAACACGGCAACATTTTATTACTGAAAACCCCAAACTATAATATTGATTCTAATCAAGTATTACTTTCATTTCTAAGTTAAATGAAGTAGTTGTATTTCAGCACTTTTAAACTAGCCTTCATTCAGGTGATTAAACATACATTTGCATTGGGTGCAGGTTACAATTTTGAAGCCATAGAAGTTTATATAAACTTTTTGTAAAGAAATTCAAAAACAATGTAAAAAGTACATGTAGCTATCTGATGAAAAAACATATGTAGCAAGCTGGTTCTTGCTTGTGTATACAGCAATATCCTTTGTAGCTGCCCTCCTCTTAAGGAAACTAATTTGTAAAACACAATTCTAAAGGATCTGAATTTTTATGGATTGTTACTACGTCAGACTGTAAATTAGAACATACAAGTTTATCTTACAAAATTGTAAATACTGATTTTTCATAAAATGTAAATTTTAAAGAATTTTGCACCCATAATAAACATGTAATATATAATTTAAATACTGTCTTACGTTGTTTATACTTTTGAAATCAGTGCCACAGAGCTTTCAAGCATTTGTATTTACTGAATATCAATATTTTTGAAGTGCTGTTTTGCAAGTGGTAAGTGGTGGTAGTGATAAGATGGAATGATTTATGTATTTTAAAAGTAAAATAGATCAGTGAGAAGATGGCTTCTGAAAAAACTTGCTACGCTACTAAACTCGTATGACCTAACTAGTAAGTTAAATCAGACAAAAATGCAGTTTATCTGAAAAATTTTGGTAGACATTAGCTAGTTTCTGGCTGGTTTCTCTAAATTTCATAATGCTGTGAAATGCTATGTATTCCCTTACTTTATAAGCACAAGGAAAAAAAAAACATCAGGAAGATTAAAGTAATTCCTTCTTACTCCACATACTCTATCAGTCCAAAAGAATATATAACATGAGCATCACTTCGACAGTCTAGCCAGTGTCAGCCTTCCCAGGTCCAAGCACGGAAAAATTGAAAGTTACAAGTTGAAATTGGACAAATACATGTTTGAATCCATTTGCTTCCCATTAATCTCACAGACTCTACACTTTAAAAAGCCATTAAGTGTTAAAGTGACTTTCTCAGACTCTCAGCTGGCTGAGCATCATTTCTTTAAGTGCCACGCTTGTGCTGGGAAGGAGCAGTCCTTGGGAGACCTTGTTTCTGGTCTCCCAATGCAAGACAGGGAGGCAGAACATGGAAGCGCCAACATACCAGCCCCAAGGACTCAGTGCCACCTCTGCAGTTCCTATCACCCCAAGCCCTCCGTCCCTGGTCTGTGCGTGGGGACGTGGTCGGGCAGGCTCTGCCCGGGCCCTCATGCTCCCTGGCTGCTGCACGGACGGCTGTACCTGCTCTGCGGCCGAGCGACCTTTGTCACGGTAAGCCAGGTCCTGGGCATCGGCAGCTGCCATCAACCGGATTCATACTGCCCCAGCAGCTCTGCCACTATCTAGCCCCATGATCAGTTGGCTTTTCAGTGGACTACCTCCACCACTGCCAAATACTGGTTATGCAGAGTATTTGCAGGAGCTAAAATATCTGATTATCATCAACTCCAATGATGTGTGAGTAACAAATGTGGTGGAGTTTGTCATCTGACTAGAAAGAAAAGTCTTGCATCACACCAAAAAGAATTACATTTCAAGTCTTGCATGTTTGGGAGGCTTAAGATAGGCATCTTAATATCTATGTACTTTTCGTTTTCTTGGAATTGCTTTAGATAATTGGATTCCATTTTAGTTGTCATGAAAGGGTAATTTTACTTTAGAGCATGCAAGAAAAAAGGTAATCAAGAAACTTCCAGGGACAGACTAACCCAAAGCTATAGAGCAGCAAATAAGCATATTCAGCTGTGTGGTGCTCTTCACTGCACTGATAACCAGATCTCTTAATAGAAAACTTGATATTTATCCTCAATTTTTTGCAAGTTATCACACTAGTATTTTTTCCTCAAATTTAACTTGACCTCTGTCTTTACTGATATGTTAAGTTCCCCCTTAGTTAATTCAAAGTCAATAGAAATCACACTCTTTAAACCTCTTCCGGGTTAACACACACATAATAAACACATTCTTCATTTCCTCCTCTATTTTCACTTAATTTTGAACCCATGCATATTTCTTTCCATTTTTAAATCTACGATGACTTTTAATTATAGTAACCTAACACATGATTTTCACCTGCTACTGCTCCAGTTTGTGTTTCTTGTTTAAAGCTTTGCATTCTATCACTCTGAACTTTTTTTCTTTCCTAAATAATGTTTAAGAAACAGGGTAATAACACATTCCCTCCCACACCCACAAGTTATGACAGCGTCACCATCACCTTTCCTTCCCTTTGAATCCACCTTCTAGAAGACATGGCTCAAGAACGAGCACTTCTGATGCAGGAAGTTGACAGCAGCAGTATTTGGGAATGCTCCTTGCAGTGCTCTGCTCAGCTCTCCCTTCACTGCAGTTAAACTAAGGGGCATGTTTCTACAACAGTTGCTGTTTTGCCCCTCTAGCCTCAACCTTCTTTTGATCACACAGGCTCCCTGTAAAGTATCTACAGCTTCCACAGCTTCCCATTCTCCATCGCTGTCCTTGCTAAGGTGTATGAACAGTCATCACTAACACAGTGTTATTAAATACCCAGTGGTTTGTGCTGAAAGGCCCTTGCAGTGAGGCAAGCTGCATGAATAAACTTTAAAAAAAGCCGCTAGTTCCCTTCTGTTTGTGCTGCAGTTTGGTCTTCCAGAGCCTAAAGGGCTCTGGGTTTTGGCAGAGACTCTAAAGCCAAACAGGTACCACTACCAGACCCCACCTGGACACGTTTCTCCTCCTTCATGGTCTTCCTCTGTGACCCAGCTGCCTCGTGCTTCTGAGCAGTCCCTGCATTCAAACCACACACACCGAGCACTTGCATTTCCCTTTCATGGGACAGTCATGTTCTGTGATTTGCCATCCTCACAGTTAGCTCACCCGTGGAAGTCACACTAGCCTATTCCCAACCCAACTGCTACAGCAGATCTTCTCCTGAAATCACTTTTCAGTGCTCCGAGGCACTCAGACTATAGATCCACTTCTAGGGGAAAAAACAGTTATGTAATAAGCAGGTAACAATGAATTTAGATTTCACCAGCAGGTCGAGGGAGGGGATCCTGCCGCTCTCCTCAGCCCTGGGGAGACCACATCTGGAGCACTGTGTCCAGTTCTGGGCCCCCCAGTACAAGAGGGATGTGGAGCTGCTGGAGAGAGTCCAGTGCAGGGCCACGAGGATGATCAGGGGTCTGGAACATCTGCCCTATGAGGAGAGGCTGAGGGAGCTGGGTCTGTTCAGCCTGGAGAAGAGAAGGCTGAGAGGGGACCTGATCAGTGTGTACAAGTACCTCAAGGGAGGCAGTGAGGAGGATGGGGCTGGCATCTTTTCAGTAGTAGCCACCGACAGAACTAGAGGAAATGGCCACAAACTGAAACACCAGAAGTTCCACAGGAACTTAAGGAAAACTTTCTTAACAGTGAGGGTGATGGGAGTACTGGAGGCTGCTCAGCAAGGTTGTGGAGTCTCCTTCTCTGGAGATCTTCAAAATGCACTTAGATGCAGCTCTGTGCCACATGCTCTAGGTGACCGTGTGCGCGCAGGGGGGTTGGACTAGCTGATCTCTAAAGGTCCCTTCCAACCTTAAGGATTCTATTACTTATTTAAGAAACTACATGCAGAAACTTACTCAGAATGCTACCTGACAAGGAACAACCTCAGAAGCATATAAGAGCACTCTGAACGCATCTTCTGCATAAAAGAGCAAACATTATACTCCCACCTGAGAGAACAGGGGAAACATGTGAAAGAACAAACATGGACTCCAGTGCTACCTGTAGCTTTTACTGAGTGAGGGGAAGGCAAGGAAGCAGGTGAGGCTGGGGGTATATTAGCACTCTACTCACCCATGAATCAGGGAGACGGACAGGGAGACCTCAACCTTTCCCACAGCTAAGAGGTGAGACACAGGCTATGCTTTCACAAAGGCAGTGCTGCTCTCTCCATGTAGCTGTGAGCTGGGCTACTGCCGCACAAGCTGTGCTGATCAAGCATCAGGAACACTGCTCACCTAAGCAGCCTTCTTTGCTCCCTTTTCTTTGAAGGGAGCAAAGAAGGCATCCCCTTCTTTGCTCCCTTTTCTTTGAAGGGAGCAAAGAAGGCATCCTACTCCACATCCTTTACCCCGCTGCCCTGACCAGTTAACATTTCTGGAACGCACAGGAGTTTGGCAAAGAGCACCTCCAACCTTTCCAACAAAGGATTATCCAACTTTAAACAGGCTTACAATAACACTATAGGATCACATGATTTCCACAAGTCCTTCACAAAATCATCTCATCTACTCTATGACATTTTTGACAAAAAGAATCAGGAATTCTAAATGAAAACCATGCAGTTTTACCCTTAAGGCATCACTCTCAATACAGGAAACACAAACTCAGACATACCTCCTATTCCAGTCATGAGTAAAGGTAAATACGCGGAAGTGCCAATAGGTAATAGTAGTATCCAGGACGTGTTCAGTACTTCAACTATACACCACTGTCTACCAGCCATTACTTCTGGGTCCAGATCTAATCTCAGGGCCTTGTCCCTGTATCTGGCAGTACCAACAGCTGACCATGTCAGCACAAACCCCAATGACTGCTTTTATTCCCTTTTTTCCCCCGGGAATTAAGAAAACAGAATATTCTAGAAAATTGGGTTCCATCATGTACAGCAGTATCTGCCCATTATTAGCCTGTCCAGTTCAAAGGTAGGTTATCCAGCTGCATTACAATTCTCAGCAAGTCTCTTCAGAACATTTTCTCCTAGTTATAGAATCCTCCAGTCTGTCAGACTCACTAAAGGATTCTTCTGTACTTCCCCTTGGATGCTCACTGTGAATCTTCAGCAGTGCGTTCTTCATTTCTTTCACATCAAGGCAGGACTTTTGTTGTTGCTATTACTTCATTTAAAGACTAAGCAACACGTGTTCACATGACACCCATGTTCACACAACACAACCAGATCTAACCAGAAGTTCTCAAATCATGAATCAGATTAATGTTATCGAGCATATCAGGTACATCTTTCCATGTTCCTCCTAAACTTCACTTTTTCTGCAGAGAATACACTTAACATCTTGCCAGTACTCCACTAGTATTTCAGGAACTCAAGCATCAATAAAAGCATGGCAAGGAATATGTTAAAAACAGATGCGGTAATATCTGTGAGCTGAATAAACTGGTATTTAGACTGAATAAACTACTATGTTTCCAGAACTTGGATGCTCAAGTTCAGTGTTTGTATGAGAACTGCACAGGGCTGACAGTAAGGAACATATCCAACTGCTTCCAGTCTGCTTAAATCTTTATCTAGGGATGCCACCCTGTGCCACATGCTCTAGGTGTCCCTGCTTGTGCAGGGTGGGGTGGACTAAATGATCTCTAGAGGTCCCTTCCAACCTTAACCATTCTGTGACTCTGTGAAAGCACTAATATTTGAGTTCCTTGTTCTTAGCAATAACTTATCGTGGAGGCTCCCTTCCATGTGTCCATTTCCTGAATTCAGAAATCATGTTCTGATAAACCTGAATAGCAGTTGCTTTCCTCTAGAAGGGTCCTGACCTTTGCCAAAGCCCCTGCCCCCTCAGAGCACAGAGGTTGCAGTAACATATGTAAATGAAACACTTTCTCATGTGGTCACTGAACAAGCATAAACTATACTGCACTTTAAGATGGCTAGATGTGTTGCAGAACCGTGTATCAGTCAGAATAAAATCACTATAGTTGATTACATTTGTTTATTAATAACCAGGTTTAAGCAAACACTATGGACAGGTGATTCTTCGAAAGGTCAACTCTTGGGTTTTCTGGATGCTTTTAAATCAATGATTTCATGGTAGAGAACTCCACTAATTAAAAGCACTAATTAAAAGACTTCACGATGGACCAGTTGAACGGCCTAATATTGCCAAAATGAGGAGACCATGCTCTTCCTCTTCACCCCATCCCCCTGCCTCACCTTGCACTAGCACGGCCGTGCAGCATATTTTTCTGTGAGTCAACTCACCAATCTGACATAAGCCTAACCCAGAAGCTTTGATGGGTTAGTTATCTGAAGCAGCTTGCACCAAGGGCTGGCAAACACACGAAACGCCAAACAGCAGAGAAGGGTAGGGAATGAGATGTCTCCTTGTGGCAGCAACATAGCGTAAACCCATCCCACCTGTTCATAAAAAAAGAAAAAAAAAAAAAATACACATACACACAGAGTGTAAGCAGTGTAAATAGCCAGTTCACATTATAGTCTTTTTCAACAAAGTATTTCATTACATAAATTTGTGAGTTATAACTGTGTAAGACTGATAAGACAAGCTAATAAACATAGGAGGGTAAGGAAGTCCATGGTAGATGGTAGTAGGTGATAAAAAAGAGTTTTTTGGGAGCAAAACAAAGCAAAAAAATAACTTTTATTCTGTGGAATCAATAATACCAATTACAATACAATACCAAAAAAAGGAAAAAAGGAAAAGTGTTCAATAAATATCTTTCCTGCATTTGTTAAAAAAAAATAGATTATGTAATACACAGTAAAAATACTTTGCATTCCAGCACTATCTAACAGAGATGTGAAAACATTGCCTATTAAAACTAAGTATTTTTAAACCCGTGGATCAGATAAACAACACCCAAGAGTTAAAGCTGGGTAAGCCATACTATAGGTACCATTTTTATTTCAGTCTTAAAATGCTGGAAAGTACTAGATTAGAAGAAAGTTGAGACTACAGCATTACACACACACAAAAAAAATGACAATATAATCTGTAACATAGAAGTCCATAACAAAATTATTGGCAGTTAAGATGATTAACCTCTGTTATGGATATACTGAATATAAGCCTTAACTTAATCTGAATTTACAGTGAGATTAAAAATTTGAAACGTAACAGTAACAGGGTCAAAGGAAAGGAGACTTCTGTAAGATACTTGATTTGGTAGTGCACAACATTTTAGGTTGTCTGTCTCAAAGCCAAGTCACACTGCTACTTGTCTGCCCCAGATAATACCCAAGTGTGCAGAGTCCCCAGCCTTCCTGGGTAACCCCGTACAGTGTTCACCTACCCTTACTATGATCTCTTTTTCTCTATGTTCAAATATTTTATTTATTTTTTTAAATGTTCATTACCTAGGAGATCTTCAAGACCCGCTTGGATGCAGTCCTGTGCCATGTGCTCTAGGTGGCCCTGCGTGTGCAGAGGGGTTGGACTAGATGACCTCTAGAGGTTCCTTCCAAGCTTAGGCATTCTGTGATTTGCCTCTCTGCTGGTTTTCCTACTTAAAGGCATGCTGACTACTTGCTCTCTTTTTCCCTTCAGAAAAAGGGACAAGCAAACACAAGCTTTGGGTTTTTTTAGGATGAAAAATTTCATCTTAACACACTAAAACTAAGAACTTAAAACTGTAGTCAGTCGTCTGCTAGGCATAAGCTCTCAGCCTAACACTGCATGAGATAATTAAATTGCACAGAAGTAAAATCTAATTGCCTACAATCCCCCTATTGCTTTCCTCTTCCCTCCAAAATAAGCTAACTTAGCTGAAAGACTCTGGTCTTTTTCAGGGATCATCACTAAAAAAACAGAGACAGAAATCCATGCATTTACAGATCATACATGACAGTATTGGTCATTATTAAACTGACACTTCCCATTTGATTTCTTTTCTAAACAAAATGCACAAAAATGAAAGTAAACAAGCCCAGATATTGCAGATGGTTCCATTTAACAAACTTAAAAGACAGTGTGGACCAAAGCCACTGAACTTCCAAAGTTACTAGAGCAGGACACAAATGATGCGAGTCTATTTTAGACTGCCAGAGCCTAAGGAGACACTTCCTCATGGCTGATAAGAACATGTGTAGAAAATACGAGGCAACAGGATTTGTTCTTTAAGCAAATGGTGAAATCAACCTGAGCGTGACCAACAGGGGCTATGGTGGGTTCTCCATCTACTTGACCTAAATAGACTGCTAGAACTTCTAGGACAGAGGATTATAATTTAAGGAAGAATCAATATAGAAAAGTCCTATGGCCTACATTTTACACTTTGTATTAGTGCAAGTCTGAATACACTTTTTAAGAACTACCTTAATTACTACCTTAATTTCTAGTCTATAACCTCCTTGTAAAATGGCTATAAAAATAATATTTTAAAAATGTCGATTTGGGGAGATTTTTTTGGAACATGCAGACCCATGAGAGTGCAATCCTCCCTTACTCTGAAATTTAAAACCTCTTTCCTTTGATATTATCCCAAAAAGATTACTCATGAATCAACATAACCAGCACTGGTAAGCATCTTTTGGTCATCATAGTCTGGATCAACTATCTACACAACAGAAACAACTAATGGAACAAGACGGTCAGATGCTCTACACATACCTGCCTCCTTCAGATCAAAATTAATAAAAACGTGGAAGAGGACACAGAATGTCACAACTGTCATTAGATGAAAGTAAACATCTTACTTGCAGAACACATTTTCCTTCAGCAATATGTATCCAATTAATGGCACCATTAAACAATGTCAGAGATTAAAATGATTTGTTAATACTCTACATAAAAGTGTCCCCACTGTGATTAACAGTTTACAGCCTAGTCAATTCAGCAGGTAATCTGAACTTTGTATAACTTATTCTATTTATCCACAAAAATCAGTTAATCTTGCTCAAATAAAAAAAAATGAAAGCAGAATTTCACTACAAAAATTCTCTTTTAAAGTAGTCTTGTTAAAAATAAAATTGTTTGAGAACAAAATTATACCTATATGTCATCATGATCAACTTAACCATTCTGTTAGTTAATAAAGCAATAAACTGCAACTAGAACTGCAGTTAAAAACTTCATAAGCACTAACAGCTGGAAGCTTGAAGATTTCTATAATCATTAACTGCAGTGACTTGCATCCAGAGATTCAATTTTCTTTTTAACCATATTTAAAAGTGTATCTCCAAAACATCCAGGATAAGATTAGAAAAGGGAGTAGTTATGAAAACAACTCAAGAAAAACTTGTTCAAAGGATAAGTCACAAGACAGTGTCTCCTTTAAGTAAGCTCACATGCTAAATTGCTGGCAGCAGCTCAGCCTCTTATTTGAATTCTCCTGCTGTTGTGATAGCTGGACTCTTATAGAGAGGCTTCACTTCACTGGAAGCTGGGGGGCTTCAAAAGCAACAAGCACCCAATTGCCTCATCCATCCACATTCAGTGTTGACCAGTTTAATCTTTTCAGATACATAAAAGGCCTGATCTTCAAAGGATTTTAACCAAATTCAAACATTTTTTTTTCCTCCTGTATTAAAAAAAAAAAAAAAAAAAAAGCAAAACAAAGCTATATATCCTCTAGAATGCTTTCAACACAAAACTTGTTTAGAAAGTAAAAGAATTTCTTAAAAACTAAAATAGTGAGAATCTAGACAAAAATGTATAGGCAATTATGGTAGAAGTATTAAAAACCAAACTTAATAGTCTGGCAGTTTATGTCTAACGAGAAATTTCCTTACAACTAAGGAAAAAGACTACTGGACTAATCACGCAATCCATAAAGACAAAAATACCTGTGATTCCTCCAGGAAAATTCCACCAGTCTAGAAAGTTTGCCTTTTCTGAAGCTGCAATACCCTGACATCAAATTAAGTCTTACAGTATCTGTGCTCAGAAAATGGAAGGAAATGCTAAGCTGTGCTAGCAGCTAAGGCAATGCAATAGCTGTGCAGAAAGCCTCCAGTACATTGTGAACAATAAGTACTGAAGTTTTTGTAACACCACATAAAATCATACTTTTTCAAATGTATACTTTTTCCAATAGAGATTTGGAAAAAGACTTTTTTTCTCATTCAGATGTTCAAGTGATGTTCACTATTCCACTTCTTTCTTCTGTCAATAGAGAGTTGTGATTATAATTTTGGACTAGATAAATTCAATTCTGTAACACCTGCCTACACAGTTTTCTGTCTGAAAAGTCTTTTCCAAATCTGTATTCAGAAGGTCACTTTGGTTAATAATAACAAAGCAAGGTTTATTAAAGAAGTGCTCAGAACACTCATCAAGGCAATAATATTTGGCAAACAACGTGGTCAGGTTTGGCTCTATAACACTGCTTAATATTTTAAGGTTATTTTCTATTCAGCCTGTGTCAAACCAAGAGGACTAAGTTTCTGGACCTCCCCTATAAATAGAGAACTTGGGCAGATTTTAGGTAGTTTGAGTCTCAAAAGGGCTCATCTTGTCATATACTTCCAAATGCAAACTCACCTACAAGCACCTACACACAACCTCCCCTCTGAAACCTGTCCCCAGCCTGTGAAGTTCAAGGCTTCTCTCCTGGACAAGCTCTACTGTATTTCTGAGAGACAATATACAACCTGTACCTTCAGCCCTAGAGAATATAACAGAATAGGAGGACAAAAACACACAGAGACAGACCTCTGGAAAAAAAAATACAGAAAGCAAGCTGACCTTGTAGCCTAGAAATGAAGATACAGCCCTTGGAGTCATTTCTCCTGGTCTGGGCCATTTACTCATTTACATTTAAAAGTTAATGTAACACAGCCAGTGAGACATCAACCGCTTGCATTCCCTCCCTGTATTGCCTTTGAGTAAGAGTATTGGTCACAAACTCCAACAGATAATTACAGGTCTTTTAGGACTGCTTCAGGAGCATACACCTTACACAGAGAATTTGCCCCAAGACAAGGTTAGGAGTGTGTGTAGTCTGTGGGCCAAAATAAATGGAAGAGGCAGAGAGCACCAGAATGAAAATCTCTCACTCCTCCATGACTGAAAAGCTGAACAGAAACAACTCTGTACTAAAATAGCAGGGGACCTGCACAGGATGCAAAACACCTGCATTTTAGGCTCCGAATCTCACAAAGTAGAGTCCAAGTGTCTCACTTCTATCCTGAATGCACCAGGCACAAAGCAATTAACCATAATGACTAAGAATACAGGTCCATCTATCCACCCCACCACTTTCTACACTCAGCATGGTCTTTCCAGCTGCCATTCTCCAGACTTCCATTTCTGCCCAACAGGCAGCACAACTTGGCATTAGGGAATAAGTGGCTGCAGTAGCTGCCTCCATGGGCAGCTGCACAGGTCAGGAGGACTCAAGAGGAGTCTGACCTTTGCCTCTTGATCCTGGCACCACAGCAACTTAGGGTAGGAGGTAAATACTCACCAAAGTCACAAGCCAGAACATCTGTCACATTATTTTCTTCAAATCAAATGCAAGTATGATAAGCAAATTCAACAAATTATTAAGATCCAGGTGTGAGATAAGGAATTGCCTCTATTGGCCTAAAACAGTCACTTGACCTTTATTAGGGCTAATATTTAACATCTTTGAATTTTGGTAATTTTTAACCACATAACCACTTTTCTCAAAACACCTCCACTTACTATTCTAAATACTAAATTAGAATACCACTTTTATACACTAGGGAAGTGGTGGGAAGGTCGGGGAAGAAGATTTATGAAGAAGTCACAAACACTCCTAGCATGCCCAGGTCCTGAGGAAAGTGGTCACCTTGGTTTTACTGAGTCCCTTCCAGCTCCTCCCAGAGGAGGGTTCTTCAAGGCTCACAACGGTACAAGGCAGGAGTGCAATGGTAATGCAACAAACCCCACAGACTGCTGGGGACAGGCCACTGTTTGGGTGTTATTTTTATGTCTAACTCCTCCTTTCTACTACAGTCAGTGTAACATTCTCTTCTGTGGTTGTTTTGAAACTATCTGCCAAAAAATGTAAAAGAAGAACTACTTCAGAGTTAATTAATTCTGGTTCAAAAGCTTTCTGACTGTTGGCACCAACGCTTTTGTCATTCCTGAGCCTCTGAATTGACAATTCCAATAAAACAAATATTTTTATAGGTTTGTATTTCTAAGTATAGCTCTTCTGAATCTACCAGTACTTTAAAAAAAAAAAAAAAAAAAAAAAAGAAGTTCTTTGCTATTTAACTAAGCTTTTAAATTACTGTGCATACAAAGTGTTTGCTGTGTACTAGCTGCACTGATCTCAATGGGAACTGAGGAACTGACTCACTCAGTCCTCACCAACCTAGTGAGCAAGTTGCAATTTTTATAACTCACAACTTACTATGCATTACATCTCCACATGCTCCTCAACAGCTCTGGCTTCAAAGCATACCATGAAAAAGGCAACTCTTTCATTAAGGAAGGCAAGCAATACCAGATCCTTACAAGGATCTTGCATGGTTTCAGGGAGAGAGAGAGAGACAGAGAGAGAAAGAGAGAGAGAGAGAACACAGTACTGAAAAGCTTCCAAGTGTGCTGCAAATTATAAACACTAGATATTTCTTTAGTGAATGTGTTCATTATGTTCCTGTTAAACCAGATTAGGACAAACTGTATTCTCTGTGGTTTCAAATACATAAACTGGTTCTGCAGATTATAGGTAGCATTTTTAACTGAAGCAGAACCTGGCACATCCAGTATTTTGCATATCTAATTAAAAATAAAAGGAAAAAATACTTCAGCAGTTATGATTTTATTGACCAGTCTCATATTGCTCATAATAGATTCACTTATTTCTCTTCTACATTGTGAAATTTTATTCCAGAAGTAGCTAGCATTTCATCTTGTAGAGATCAAATTTTCTTAATCTTACACACTGTACTCATGCTTTAGTTTGTAGATACTATCGCCATAGACAAACAATCCAAACCATAAAAATGGCTTTGCCATCTACAAATGATTGCTATTAAAAATACATAAAATGAGGAACACAAACTTAGTTAACTGATTTTAGTTTATATTTAATCACACTGCTGCTTTAAGCTATGACTTCCATCAGAACAGTCTTAACTAATTCCCACCCAATAAAATATCAACAAACTTTATGCCATCCCAGATGGGAACCTGTCTTGTCAGGGTGTCACTCACTGCAACTCCAGCAATTACTTCAAGAACAACAACTTGCTGGTCATTCAGGTTCCCCTTCATGATCTTGCCAAGAGCATGCTGTAGCTTTCCACACCTGCAAGCGGGCTCTCCAAGGCACTGGCATCAACATCTAAAATGTGACCTTCTTAAAACTATGTCCAGACCTTCCACATACAACACTCCCAGTACTTTTCTGTACAGAGGAAATCACTTTATCTTCTTTTAGAATCTAAAATTAAGATATGCATAACTCACAGTAATGTCCAGGTAAAAAAATACAATTCTTATCTTAAACCACAAGATACGGCCCAAGATCACAAGTTTTATGGCTGCAGTCACATGACAGCAATTAACATCCACTTAAGCCACTGAAAGCTCAAACCACGTTCAGTCTGAATGTCATGAACTGAAGAATGATCCATAAAATATTCTTGAAATCACTTCTCCCTTCACGAACTCAAATGCTGAAGGCCGACACCACAAAAACCTAAAGTTATGGATGAAGATGCCAAAACTTCAGTGACAAACCATCTGTAAGCAGATGCTACAGAACAACTTGTTATCTTTTGACATGAGTAATGTGAGGTTAATGTGTGTTCTGTGTTAAATTGCATTCTTTTTTATATATGGACTACTTTAGTACCATAACATAGCAATCATCCTCTCACTTTAAGATCTTACAATCCTTAAACAGTTTAAGGTAGTTTAGTCTCACAAGATACTTACTACAGAAGTGTTTTATTATTAAAGCTATATGCTCCAAGAACAACAGAACTAGGTATCTGAAATTAGAAAATGGCCCATGGAATTAAATCTGCTAGTGTCACTGTTTTCACACATAATAAAATGGCATGGTTATGTATTTTGATGCTTCTTCTAGCTTTGCAAGACTTCAGCCTCAGCCGTTGTCCGTAACAAACAGTCCTTACTTTCTTTTTTTCTACTGAAATACTCCACTCCCTACTGAACATGCAAGTTGTTGCAGTCTGTCCTTATACGGAGGCTCTTTGCTACTGCCTTCACCACGTATTTTACACCTGAACCCACCACTGAACAAGGCAACCGGAAAGTAAGACCCTAAGGACAGTGGAGGACCAGTAACATCTGGGAATCTCCAAGTCCAAACTGGACATCTTGAGTCCTCCAACCCCACACCACCTCCCACCCCAGGTCTCTTCTCATACTTAAGAAGTCCCCACAAGGACTCGGCTAAGCTGAGCTAAACTTGTTCTAGCTGTAACAGCTAACAAGTTTCACAGGGTACTGAATCAGTTTTTAAAAGATTATGGTTCAACTTGCTCACAACAGCCTTCCAGAAAAATGGAAAGCAGCACCCTGACCTCAGAGGCACTGGGTTTACAAGACCTTGCTCTGCAGCACAGTGACACAGCCCCACAGAAGAGAGGTCACCAATCTTACCCGAAAGAGGGCAGAAAGGGCAACACAGTTTCACCCAATCTCATCTCTGCAATCACCTCAGTGCAACTCAAAATCCAACACAGCAGCTCAAGACAACTTGAGTCCATGGGTGAATAAAGAGGGTCCCAGCACGGGAGAGGAGGTGCCCCCAAGAGCACCACTCTCCATTCAGCCCTACAGGGACACCGGGCCTGCGCCACGCGCACAGGTGCCTCCGGGACTCACGAGCTGTAGGTGCCTCCGCGCTGCGGCAGCCGAGCTCGCGGCGCCTCGCTCACAGTCGCGGCCCCCCGCGCTGCCCCGCCGCTCCGCGCCTCGAGCTGCGCCACCAACATGGCGCCGCCCCCGCCACGC
>VWPW01024136.1:0-53222 GCA_013389825.1 Crypturellus undulatus | reverse complement strand
GGTTCCTCAGTTTCCCTGTCCACAGCACAGAAATGGTGTTTTCAGCCTTTTTTGGAGCCCTCCGAGACCCAGCAGAAACACACTGCCTAAGTGCACTTATGATGACGATATATTATTTATTATTCCCGCAGGAAATTGTTCCACAGTCGAATACACCTCATTGTTAAAGAGCTATTCTTGATATTGAGTATGATTCTTTCCCTACCCAATTTCATCCCATTACTTGGAGTAATATCCCTTCTTTTTTTTCCTTTCCCAAGGGAAAAGGGTTGCATTTTTAAGAAGGGACATTCTGTGCTCGTTTCTACAGCAATAAACCTTTCCTGAGCACAACTGCTAAGCACCTCCACTGGCCTTGGAAATGACAGCGAAACCTGCTCTGTGCAAACTGCTTTGCCCACAGACTGCCCATGAAAGTAATTAACCGAAGGGATTACAAAAGAACATAATGTGCGAAAATTCATTTGCTTCCTCCTTCGTTTGGTTTGAATATAAAAATGATCAACCTCCAAGGTCCTCTGGTGTTATTACACATCCTCATTCCTCTGCTGGAAGCGGGCAAGGACTTTGGATGAATTGTGCCGTTACGTTTTAAAATAAAAACAATATAAAGAGTAAACGCTAATATTAATTAAATAAGGCCTCAACGGCGTCAGTGTTATCTTTTATAACACACTCTGCATTTGTGTCCCCAGAGGCTGCGTTTCAAATGCTTGTCCTGTAGAACTCAGCCTAGGAGATGAGCAAACCGAGCAGACATTTATTTTCATCTGGGACAACTCGGTGAAACAGGGAACACCTATAAACCTGTCCACAGGGAAAGCAGGAGCACGCGGTGCAAATTATGCCTCTTGGTGAGAGGTCAAAAATGACCCAATGAGGAATAAATTCTCGTCGTGAGCAGAAAGGACCTTTATCTCTCCTATCAAGTTACCGAATTTGCAGCCTAGTGAAGCAAGATGCGTCGGCATCAAGACCCTTCCCAACTGCAAGGCTTTGGCATCAAGACCCTTCCCGACTGGATTTGCCTTTTGGAGACACTTGAGGCTTCACGTTTGGAGCCTAATCCTGGAAATAACTATAGAGGGTCCAACCCCTGGGTCTGGACTTGTCCAGCATCTCTGTGAAGGACCAGCATGTGTGTGTGTTTCTGCATTGCTATTGCAAGTGCAAAGAGATGGTCACCAGTATCTGGGGGATTTGGTTCATGCACATGGAATTTCCCACTGGGGAAAGAGTTTCCCACTGGGGAAAAGACTCGGATCCTTGGATTTAAAGCAAAGAAGAGCCCTCAGGTCTCAGTTTACTGGGAGAATCTGTTGTGGAGACTTGCTGAAAATACTCGTGCTGGAGATGTTGTTCAGAGAACCGGGTTCAGATGCAGGTTTCTGATCGGGATCTGGGTCAATATTTCAGCACCCCGGTGCCACGTGGGATTTAGGGTGGGCAAATGATCCAGGCAGCCCTTCCACCTCCAGCCTGCAGTCCCCATTCCAAGAGAAACCCAATGCCAATCCTCAATCCTATCTCCTCACCCATCCAGATAAGAGATCAGGGCTGGATTTTCCCTTTGGATGCCAGCAGATCTTTTCCATTTTCCTCCTAATACTGTTTTCTTCTAGGAAGCACTTCTCTTATATTATAAAATTGGATGGGTTTGTAGAAAAAGGCCACATTTAAAGATTTTGAGGAAATCTGAACTCCAGATGTTAATTGTGTGTCTCAGCACAGACCTGGTAGTTTATTAACAGTTTTATCTCTCCTTTTCAACATGCATTTGGATAGTGGCAGCTTGTGGTTATTTTACCTGATTAATCTGCATGGAAATCCTTTGGTTTAGGTGGACTAGCAAATAATCTGGTATGAGAAAGTGAGTTTGGAAAAAACAGAGACATTTTTGTGCCATTCTGGCACCTCCAAACAGTGCAGAGGAGGAAAGGAGAAGGTGAGAAGCCAGGAGGGGTCATTAAGGAAGGATTACTGCTCCTCTGACACAGCCAACAAAATTAAAATGGAAATAGAGACGGGAGTTGAAAAGTCGGCTGCTAAATGCTCTGCAACTACATGTTGTTAAATATTTAAATTTCACAAACATGCACATTTTGGTTTCTTAAAAAAAAAAATAGAAAGGGCAAGAGAAGGGAAGAGGAATGCCCAGGGGGAACCCTTGGTTGAGTCATCAAGGAGGGTAATGACATTTCTGACTCTCCCTTTATGAATGATTCTAAGTGAATTATGTACAGGGGAGGAATTTCAATTGCCCCAAGTCAAACCAAGAGCTCCATGCTCAGAGCTTGCAGAAGGATGGAGCAGCACAAGGACAAGACAATAATGTTTGTCCCTGGCCACAAGGATGCATTTTAAGACGTGCATTTAGGATGATCCCCTTAAGCCTTAGAGCTTCTTCCAATAAGCTATAACCAAAACAAGCCACTGAAATCCATGCAGGTGAGCTCATGTTGGGCTAGATAATGGTTTAATGCAAGTTCTATGTTAGGAAATAAAACATATATGCACCTTGTGAGCGAGTAGAGCCGCACATCCTTCTGCCCATGGTAAATAGCCCTGCGTCTGGCACAAATAGGGAATAAAAGAGGCATCAGGCAGGTGGATTCACCTTCAGGAGCATCTCCTAAGGCCCCAGTTGTCAGCACGGGGCAGCTCTTGAAGCTGGTCGAGGGAGCAGGGCTTCCAGCAGGGATTTTTGTGCTTTCAAACGCTGTTTTTCTCCCCTCAACTGAGCATGAAGTTACAAATAGATATAAAAATGAGTAACGAACAAGGCTGCAACAACTTGTTTCAACATTTTCAATTAAAACAAAATGCCTGCGGCTGACCTGAAATTTGTTTTCGCTTTTTATTTGCTTGCTATTTCCCAATGGAAATTTCAGCGAAGCTGATAGTATCTGATAGGCCAACATGGTAGCTGACTTTTTTATACAATTTGATGGTTAATTTGAGATATTTCTTCGAGGTTCTATAAAAGGGTCTTGGTTTTCAGTACTCAGAACACCCCACTGGCATCAAAACCACTTTCAGGTCTTTCAAGCAAAGGTTCAGCCCTGAAGAATTCACATTAACCTTCTTTACAACCCACCATGGCTCTTAAAAAATAGTTGCACCTTCTCAGAACTCCAACAAAAGCGATAGCAACACGGAAATAAGCAAACACTAAAAGAAAATTGCTCATAAACTGTGAATTCCTCAACCCAAATTCCATTCAAATCATCATTTGAATACAAACCCATCTCCTGCCAAAAAATAAATGCATTTAAACAGTCCTGAGATGTATGTACAATAACGCCTCGTTCGCCCACTCTAATGAGCCTGAAAAGGAGATAAAACCCCTAGAAAACATTCAAAATTTCTCTTCTTATGCTGATTTGTACAAAGATCTGCATCAAAGGAGGGGAAAATGGTAGAAAAGGGATTTTTGTTTATAGAGCTTAGGGCTGGATCAGATAAAGGGCTTGAGCAGCGGAGCTGGGTGGCAATTTTGGACTTTCAGGTCTGTCTTAAGCAGTGCTGAATGCTCCAAGTGCCTCGGGCTGGATTGCCCTGTTTGACACTCAAGTATTTCAAGCCTATAATTATGGTGGGACATTTGGCTTCCGCATCTCCATCAGCCTCCAGCTGTGGTCATAGGGGCTCAGGTGCTCATAGGACAGGGAGCACCACGTGGAGCAGCTCAAATCCACGCACAGCACATTGCTCCCATCTGCAGCCCACTGCTACAATCCATTTTTCTCCCCAAATTGACCCAAATGCTCCATCAGGCAATGCTCTTGCTTTGCAAACCCTGCTCTGTGCCCATGGAGAAGCTCTTCTCAAGGTGGGCTCGTGCAATAGCACATGCCAAGGGGTATGGACATGCCCTGGTGTGCCCAGGACCAGGTACCTATCGCCATCCACCAGGTCCTTCGGTACCTCCGATGGTCCCCGGGATTGCCGAGAACATCCTCAGAGGAGCAGCACGAACCAAGGTTTGGAATTACCGGCTCTGCACCACCTCCGAGCTTGAGGAAGCCACTTCTCTCCCTCTTCCTCTTCCTCCTGTTCCCTAAGAAGGCAATTTATTGGGAATTCAATGATCAAAACTGCAAGGAGCATCCTGCTCCCCTGAGGCAAGAGCTGGTTTGCGTGCACAGCCCCTCTCCCCCATGCAACAGGGAATCTTCCCTTCTCCTGCTACACTTCCATATGTTTCTGTGCCTTAATATTTATTCATGCACGCTCCAGAAAATATAATCTACAGGAAAACTGGCTGCCTTTAAAGACATTTTCTCAGCTGCGCTGGTGCACCTTTAACATTATTTTTTCTCTCCGAATGACAATTTAGTAGCACAGAGGGAGAACATTTGGGTTCTCCACTCGCCAACAGCAGGACGCTTTGCAGGGATGTGTTGGTGCATGAATGAATTTGTTCCAGCCTCTTGAGCCTGTCTCCCACAGGCGATATTTGATTTTCCACATGGAAACAGCCTCTCTCTTTGGAGATGGGCAGGCCACCGACGTAAAACAGGGCTGTTTTGCCTGTGAGCAGACAAAACTGCCTCGAGGGGCTCCCTGCTGTCAATACAGGAATTGATATGGAAGCGACTCAGTCCCGTGGGTACAGGAATTGATATGGAAGCGACTCTGTCCCGTGGGAACTGAGAGATGCTTTAGGAGTGCTGCAATACTGAAAACATTAACATCTAGGGATGTAAAGGGAAACAATGTGAACATCAAGATGTGGGAAGGGCTGCTCCGAGGGCACTTCATATCTCCACACCCAGGTATCTTCTTATTCAACTGATTTTTTTCTCTTTTCTGGTGATTTTTTTTTTGCATCCAATTGTCTGGATGCATTTTACCAGCATGGCTAAAGCTAATCCTTTTGGTCCCTTGAGTGCTGACAGACTTCCAGGATTACGCTTCTCTCTTGCTGTTGGCTCCTCAAACACATCCAGCTCTCCTGTTCCTCCCTGCTCAAGTCTCTAGATGCCTCTAGGGCCAGGTCCACGGTGGGACCCCAACACGGTCACAGCACCGTGCGTTGCCACCAAGAGCACATCCACAGGCTGCTGGGCACTCGCTCGACAGCTCCATCCATCTCAAAGCCAGGGCTGTCACCACTGGCAAGGGCTCAGATCGGTGTTCCCTGCTTTATTCTTCTAAATCTGCCCGTTTTTGCAGCCCTCTGGACCCTTCCCAGGCTAAAGCTGGCCCTGTGCATCTCCTAGGCGGGAGCCATCCCATATAGTGTAGCGGGTGGCTCGGAGCCAGGGCAGCGCCTGCGATTTCAGCACTCATCTCTGTTACAACAACGCTGCCTTTGTGAGCATTTTCTAAGGGAAAAGCTGCTGAAAACCCTCTCATATCACATGCCATGGGGGAAAGTTTCAAAACACAGCGTAATTAGGAGTAGAAAANGCACACTTGACACCCCAGGGCTCATAAACAACAATTCTTGTGTGATAAACCCATTGCCAGGGTCTGCAAGCTCCTCTCTTGGCTGACGGAGCCCTGATTTTCCCTTTTGTGATTCACTCCTTGGTAATCGCTTTAGTGCTTTTTAAGTGGTAATGAACCTTCAATGAAAATGCAATAATATGGAAGGCAGGAATACGTGACCTCTGCAAAATAATCATGAATCTGCCTGGGAAGGGGGGTTTGAGTTGGTTGCTCAGCTCCCAGCAGGAGCTACTGCTGGAGCCAAGGTCTGAACCTTGATGTGCATCATACAACTTCCCATCCAAACCACCATCAGCTGCAAAACTCCATGCTCAGGGGCTGGGGAGATGAAGTTCCCTTGGTCCCAGGGGTCTGTAGGCAGCTGGGAATGGGGAAGAAGTATTTAAGGGGATGCAGGTGATGCTGGAGATGCTTTGCAGGTGCTGAGCTGGTTCTGAGGTGGCTGGTTGCAGGCTGGTTGCTGCTGAGCACCTCTATAGACATGAGGATTTTCCTGCTGAGCTCCTTGGAGAGGCAACATCTGCTCTTGTTTGGCGTCTTATGGTGTGCAAGGAGCTTTGTTTTGGCTCTTAGAAGAGTTGGAGGAGGATGAGAGGTCCCCAAAGTGGAATGAAGGTGGGTGATGTATAGGGTTGGGGTGTATAGGGCTGGTGAAGGGGTGCTTGTAAAAGGTGCCCTTTGGGGACAAGGTTGGCTTTGCAGCATGCCCAGGAGCTGTGAGGAAGGGGATGAGAGATGCAGGGGGTCCTGGTGCTTGGCTGGGTGAGTCAATGTGCCCCTTGCCTGCCCCAGTGTTGCTGCTGCTTCCCTCTTTCAGGAATGATGAAGTGCTTGGTGGGGAGCATCACATGGTGGATGTTCATGGAGTGTTTTTGGACCAGCAAGGCTCAGAGTGAGGGGTTTCTTCTTGCTGGGTTCTCCTGAGCTACGTGAAGAAACCTGGGAGGTGCTAGGGGTCTGGGATGCTCTGGGTCTGCCCCTCTGGAGAGAGTCCAGGGGTCCCGGAGGCAGCAGCTGTTCCGAGTAATTGGGTTGTTGCAAATTCCTTTATTCCCATCCACCACATTCCAGTGGAGTATCCTGCGTTAGGATATGCCTAAGGATATCCTAAACTTCCTTGTGACTGATAGGAAAAAGCTTAGAGCTTTCCTAGGAGATGCTAGAGCCCAATCATACAGCGGTGGGAGAGCTTTGCAGTGGAAAAGGTTGGTCTTTTGGGTCAAAACTTAAATAAGTAGGTGAAGGTGTGGGGGTAAAACGGATGGCCCTGAGGATAGCAGCCCTATTCCCTGGGGCTGTTGTCGTATCCTGGGATTTACAAGTTGGGGTAGGGGCTCTGTGGGGATGTTTGGGAGCTGGCCCTGCTCTTCTGCTCCTCTCTGATACCCATAATTGGAGGAAAACCAAGCATGGGGCAGCTGTGAGGTTTTAGTGAGCCTGAAAAACTCCAGCTTATTGGGAGCCTTCCACAAATTTCTATCTTAGTGCCTTTTCCTAACAGATCCTCCTTGCATTGCTTTGAGTTCATTTTCCTGACTTACACACATGCTTAAATTGCATTTGCAATGAGTTTTCTTCCCATCTGCAAACTCTGAGCCAGATGTAACTGGGCTCAGGGAGACTGGAGTGTGTTTTTCTATTCTGTACTTGAAAATGGTTTTGTTCAGGTCACCGATGGGCTCTTTGAACTAGAGTAAATATTTGATAGCGGCTTGTGCTGCAAAAACGCATGCTGTGTTTTAGCTGTGAAAAATAATTTTATTAAAGGCAGGGAAATGTTAATGCACAAACTGCTTGCTGGAGGTGTGTTTTGGTAATAGCTTAAAGGGTTGTTGACTGAAGTAGAAAAAGAGGCATCTAGAGACTTGAGCAGGTAGGAAGCAACTCTGGATCTCCTTATTGCTAAGGAGAAACCCCTGTTTCCTGCCCTATCGGGGTGGCTGCAGGCAGCTTCTCCTTCCTCATTTTGCATCTGATCCATCTGTGCAAAGGACACTCTGCAATCCAGGTATTCCCTCTTTTTCCCGTGCTCCTTGGGAGAATCCCTGGGGCTATTGGACAGCAATGGAGCAAGCTTATCCCTAAATGTGAAACGTATCCCAAGCACTTTACCCACTTATGCGAATGCCTCTTGTGAGCTGCTTCAGGCATCTGTTTCATCTCCTCTTTTGGCTCTTTAAAGCTATTCTAGATTCCTACATCCCTTTGCGATGCTCTCTAGTTTGGGAAAGGTAACCTGTAATTAAAGAATGTTGAAGTGAGGATCTCGGGTATCCTTTAGTTTTCCATTACTATAACGTGCTCTAGAAACCAGCGAGTAATCAGGCTTCTCTCCCTGCTGAACCATCTTACTGTTTCAAGAAGGTTTTTCTTCTTTACGACTTCCAAACCAATTTACTGCAGCTGGAGCTTAATACTGCATTAAATGAGGTTTAAAGGTGGGGAAAATGCTAAATGAAGTCTAATCCTTTGCTAGCATATATAAATATTTTTAAGTAGCTGAGTATTTTCAGCAAATTGCTTCCCTGGAGACTTTCTCCGGGACCAGGACCACATATACATTTCAAAGGCTTCTAATATCAACCCAGCGCTAGAAGAGAGTCTCTGCCTGTGAGAAGGGGGATGCATTTAAATTCAGCCCAAATTTGTGTGTGTGTGCTGCTTGCTTGAGCCTTTCTAATGATTAGCTGGGATGTTTATTCCAAAGGGGTTATTAAAGAAGCAGGAATCAATTGTATATATGAGAGCAAGAAGATGCCACTTGCTGCACGCTGCAGTGACACCAGCATCTGCCTGGTGGCTCTTCGAGCTGCAGCAAATGGAGCGTAGCCCCATGGATGGCTTTGAGCGAACCAGCGTGACCGATTAGCAATGAGTGAGGTGGGAAAACTCTCTTCCAAAAGCCACTTTGTACCCTCCTAAAGTATTATCCTCCGTCCCTCATGGTTTCAGCAGGCTTGCATGATTATTTCTAGCAAAGAAAACTTGGTTAAATTGTGCTCAAGCCCTTTAAAAGTGCACCACAGTCGTAAAAAGAGCAGCAACGGATGCAAATAGACAATGCTGAGATTACTGGAGAGCAAATGAGCTGATTCATGAAGTGCAGGATCCACGTGTGTATTGGGCAGGGGACGGAGCAGCTCCAGCGAGAGCCGCGTGGTGACAGCAACGGTGCCTCCTGCACGTAAATGACACTTGCAGCAACCCGTGTGCGCTGAACTGAGCTTGAACCTGAGGAATTGCTCTCGGGAAGGGTTTTTTTTCCACGCCGTGACAGGCGTCGAGTCATCCGCATCTTGCAACCCGGCTTGGGGAATGANTAGACAATGCTGAGATTACTGGAGAGCAAATGAGCTGATTCATGAAGTGCAGGATCCACGTGTGTATTGGGCAGGGGACGGAGCAGCTCCAGCGAGAGCCGCGTGGTGACAGCAACGGTGCCTCCTGCACGTAAATGACACTTGCAGCAACCCGTGTGCGCTGAACTGAGCTTGAACCTGAGGAATCGCTCTCGGGAAGGGTTTTTTTTCCACAGGCGACGAGTCGTCTGCAGCTTGCAACCCGGCTCGGGGAATGAGGATCCCGAATGTCTGTAGCGCTGAGCTGTAAAAAGCTGATTTGAGGTGATGGTTCTGTGCTCCTGGGGCTGTCTGGCTCTTGCTGTCAAATGCGAGGGTTTTTGTGCAGCCTTTTCTGCTGCGCAAGAAGCAAGTGGAGGCCTAAGCCAAGAACCATCTGCTTAACCAGCTCCGTGGTAGGATTTAGGGAAGAAAAGTGATGTGAGGATGTACGGAGAAGGGCTGGGAACACCTGGGACTGGAATAACCACCTTGGTCTCGTCTCCTTTCTTGGTCTCACCAAGATGCAAGGCAAGCTGGCAAATGGCAATGCTTCTGTCACCAAGTCTTGGAGCTATCTAGTCTGCAAAAGATTTGCTTTGTGGAGGAGCGCGGCATGGTAATAAGCTGGTTGAACCACTACTCCGGTAGCTATTAATCTGTTAGACTGTTACATGGGTTTTTATTTTTATTCTTTCCATTTAAGAGGCTCTCAGGCTACAAAGGCATCCGCACTGATTTGATAGCTGAGGCTTTTCTTGTCGCAAGAACAAAGGGGAAGCAGCTATTCCCTCCAGGAGAGGCTCCTAGCCAAGACGGAGAGATTAAGAGAAGCTACCTGGCAGGCAAGTTCCCTTTTAAAGGTGGAAAACAGGCTTTTAAGCTCTAGCGAGACAGAGATCTGAACTGAAAACACAGAAACGGGGAGCAAAACAGAGATGTTTAATATGCTTGCCTGGTTGCAAGGGTGATGGGGTAGGAAAGATTTAGGAAAACCCTTTGTTTTGCTTTTTTTTGGGCTATTGTGGCGTGACAAGGCTGTGTTATGTAATACAGGCATATTCTAATTGCACTTGGTTGGTTCTGGCTTACTTGCTGTCTCAGCTGTTTGAAAGAATGTAGTGAGGAGTTTACTTCTTAAAGTGACCTCAGAGGTTCCTCTGGCTCCATCTTTATTACTACATAAATATTTTGGGGCAGAATTGAGCACAGAACCTCAGTTTCGGTGATGGGTACAAGATCAGAAGTGCCTGAGTAATATCTCCATAAATTTTGTTTATTTTTAGCTGGCGTCGTGCTGCAGTGTCCCCTGGATGCTCCTGGAAACTCCATGGGTGTCCCGTGCTCAAGGTCACAGGGAGACAATGTCCCTTTGGGGAGGAAAGTTGGTTTCTAATGGGGGAAAAAAAGGCTTTTCAGGATTGTGGTAGTAAAATAGTGATCGTCTGTGTGGGCTGAACTCTTAGTCAATCGTGACTTTGTGCCAGGTTGGATTGGGGAATCCTGTTTCAAATCCCTGCTTCCATCTGGAGTTCTTGCTCTTGGATTGCTTTTGCCCTCTGTATGCGCCTGTGACTACCAATATTGATCATTCTCGATATTGGGAGGCCTGGAAACAAGGGCTAGTGCCACCATTCCCTAGGGATCAGTATTGGCTCTTGATCTCAGTTGACATCTACAGATTTTGCTCTGGAATGAGTTTTATTGTCTGTGACACATGAGCACCTATTGCTGCAAATAGCTCTTGATATGTTAAGGTATCGATGTTTATAGATAAACACCAATTGATAGAAATCAAACCTCATTCCAGAGCAAAATTTATTAATACCATTCCCTATGGATTCCACTCTCACCTGGCATCTATAGATNTTCTCGATATTGGGAGGCCTGGAAACAAGGGCTAGTGCCACCATTCCCTAGGGATCAGTATTGGCTCTTGATCTCAGTTGACATCTACAGATTTTGCTCTGGAATGAGTTTTATTGTCTGTGACACATGAGCACCTATTGCTGCAAATAGCTCTTGATATGGTAAGGTATCAATGTTTATAGACAAATATCTATTCATAGGTTTTGCTCTGGAATGAGGTTTGATATCTATGAATACCATTCCCTATGGATAGTCCTGCTGGATTCCACTCTCACCTGGCCTCTATAGATTTAGCTCTAGGAGCAAATTTGCTCTTGGTGAGCCCCAGATCATGAAAACTGGCTCAGTTTGGAGGAGCCTCAACCATCAATCTAGCCCCACACACATCAGATTGTAAAACACGAAAGAAGCTGTTGCATGCGCAGAAACAGCCTGCCAAAGTCATCAGCATACCCAAANAGGAGCAAATTTGCTCTTGGTGAGCCCCAGATCATGAAAACTGGCTCAGTTTGGAGGAGCCTCAACTATCAATCTAGCCCCACACACAGCATCAGACTGTAAAACATGAAAGAAGCTGCTGCATGAGCAGAAACTGGTTGCCAAAGTCATCAGCAGGCAGTGCTTCAGTATACCCAAATTTGTATAAAATGCAGCTCTCCTTCTTGTGGAGAAAGCAGGACTCTGCTAGACCTGGATGTTTGAGCAAGAGCAGTGACAGCATCTCCTGGGAGGTGACTCTTGATACAACAGAAACCCTGGAAGGTTTTTGTGCTGTCAAAGCTCTTTGCAGCAATCGGTGCACAAGCTTCCTGCTCTCAGAGCCATCTAATTACTGTTCTACAAATCCTGTTTTCTTCAGGATCGCTTACATTATGTCCAACGCAGCTAGTCAATTTGGGGAACACTTGTTAGGATTTCAGACAATGAGCTACTAATTATCTTTTGCTTCGGGGCTGAGAGGGAAACGCAGTCTTTGCTCTCAAACGAAGCAGCTGAGGAGCCGTGCAGGGAGCTGAGTGCTCTGCTGCCTGGGAAGCCTCCGTGTTTTCTCCTGGGATATCCCGTATTTATGCCTTGTGGCTCTTCCCGGGCTGAAGATGTTGGCTCTAATGCCTCTTCCACTGCCTCCCATTCAAATGAAGAGGGAATCCTGTGTCCTTGAGCAGGAGGAACCAGCACAGTAGGTCACCTTAATCTAGAGGGTCCAATTTAAATAATGCTTCTGAGAATTAAACCTACTTGGTCACATTTATGAAGTGAAATGTGTTAGCGTTAGCTCTTCTCTGGAAGTCAAATCCATCTATCCTCTGGGTTGCAAAAGAGGTTTTGCAACATAGCCTGGTCTCTATGGGTCTCTGTTGCCCCCAGCTCCTTATTCTGCTGCAAAAGCTGCCCTTTGAGAGCCTTTGACCTTGCTTTTTGTGTTAATATTTAATTTCTGCTGCTGGTTTGGAAGCAGAGCTTAGCTAGTCAGATTTTGGGTCCAAGCACATCCTTTCTGGCGAGTTGTTCATCATTTTTTAACATGTCTTATAGCAAGCCTGTTGATTTGTCTTATGAGTTGTTTTAATAATGTTCTAATAATGAAAAGGTCTCTGGAGCAGAGATCACTGCCACAACTGCAGAAGAGGCCAGTGTTGCTTGTGACTTGGGTGTTAATGTGTCTTTTGGGGAACAGGAGGTTGCAAATTTTATGATCTTAAGCCTGGGTTCTTCAGTTCTACGTTAAAACTGTGCATAGTGAGTGACTTTAAGTTTCTGTCTCTAAGCCTAGTGCAAGTTTGCTATAAAAATAAAACTCCGAAAATCTTGAAATATTGAAAGTAGTTAAACTGGCAAAGAGGCTCCACTGACTGAATGGAGGGCAAGTAGAGATATTAGAGGAGTGCATCTTGCAAAATCACAAAGAAATCAAAGGTGGGAGGCCAGCAGGCACCTCATGAGCATCATCCAGCTATTTAATGACCTATATTTGTGTTTTATTGTATAGTAAAGAGCAGCTTTGAGAATGGTCTGCAGAGCTGCAGTGAGCTGGTAGCCAACCCAGGCAACACTGCTAAGGGTACATGGTGCCCTGTAAGACTGAACGTGGGACCTGACTTGATAATTGGTCTCGTTCCAATGTTTGAGGCAGTTTAATATTAAACCTATTCAAATAGGCTCTCTTACAATAAAATAGATTTACATATGTCACTTTGTGCTGCTGGTTTGCAATCCCTGGGGACGTCCTTGCTGTAATCATGTCGCTTCTGCCATGGCCTTTGCTGTCACGAGTGGCCCTAAACCAACACTGCTGCCCTGGTGGGTGCACACAAGAGCGGTGACATCCCATGCCGTCACACACGAGCGTGCATCGAGCAGGGACCTCGTCTAAATGACAGCAATGTGGACATGAGCTGCACGACTGCTGCTGCTGTAATGCTGCAGCTGCCTTGCAATAGAGATGCACGTTAACATCTAATAACTTTATCTTTTTTTATGAAAGACTCTGGAAATGAGGTCATTAAGGTGGGATCCTCTATCCTCTCTTATGATTATGTTTAATATGAGCTCAGACTTTCTGCTGAATGGAACAGTAAAGTCACCTTTTTCTCCTTCTGTACATGCTCAACCGCTCTGGTGTTTCCATGTTGTGTGTTCCCACATGGCAGAGGATATTTTGAGATGCTTCTTGCTCTTGCCTCCTTATCTCGGCAAAATTGGCCTCCTGGATGTGTTTCTAGGTACTAAACCCTACTTGGAGCCTCTGAATTAAGGGCACATCACGGTATTTTTTGCATGTTGTTCTCTTCTTGCTGGACTTGTCCTCTGGATAAAAACAAAATGCCTTTGAGGCTGTCAATCCACTATACTGTCAACCCAGGATTTCTGAGCAGTGCTAAATCATCTCTGCACCTTTCCCCGCTCCCTTCATGCCCCATATAAGCTGCCATCCATCACCCGGCAGCTGGCCCAGCAGTGCCTAATGTGCTGCAACAAGTTGCTCCAGCTGTTTGCAGCAAAGGGGAACCTCCCGAGCCATAAATACTGCTTTAAAGGGGGAAGGATGGGAATCCATATTTTAAAACTGCCTCCTATGGAAAGGAAAAGATATAGATGCTGTCTACGTTAGTTTCTGGAGAAGCAGAAAGCCATAAAGCATAAAAACTGTGTTAAAATGCGTTGTGTGTGAGTAGGGAAGGGGAGCAGTGATGTGATGGAGGCAGAGGCAGCTTGGTGCTAAATTCATAGGGCCAAAATGCCCCATTGGGGCTTGTAATAGATGGTCTTGCCTCGTTGGGCAGCTCCAGGCTCTTGTCCTTTCCTGGATGTGGGAATAAGTGGATGTTGTCCATGTAGGAAGCCCCAAAGCCACTGCAGGGACCATCCTGCGTGTGAGATGCTTCAGCCCAAGTCAAGACCAGGATATTACTCATCCTTAACCCCATGAAATCAGAGTAGTTGGGAAATTTCAGCCAGATTGATGTCTTTATTTATGCTGAGTGGTACTTTATATCCGCCTGCCGAAGCAAATCACCATGATTAAATGTCAGAAGCTGGTTTCTTGTAACCTTTGCTAGGAAAACTTCCCTGTCTGGAGGAGTATTTCAGGGATGAAATACTCTCCTGTGCAGCATGCGAGTTTAAACCCTCTTAAAATAAAATACATTTATGCCCTCAGAAAAGGGTTTAATGTATTAGTTAGGTGGCATGCAGACAAGGATGACTCTCCTGTCTGGGGTTGTCTCAAAGGGTAAATAAGCTCTTTTCTTGCAGAAAATCCTCTTTGCATCCCCAAAAGGCATGGCTGGAGGCTTCTTTGACAATCTTTAAAAGAAATAACTAGTCCTTCCTTGGTTCTCCTATGTCCAAAGCAGGTCTTGGATTTGTTTGGCCTTGCTGTGGACTATCTGCTCTGAGGACAAGCAG
Organism: Crypturellus undulatus; assembly: GCA_013389825.1. Classification (NCBI taxonomy): domain Eukaryota; kingdom Metazoa; phylum Chordata; class Aves; order Tinamiformes; family Tinamidae; genus Crypturellus; species Crypturellus undulatus. The sequence goes on along the minus strand of VWPW01024136.1, from coordinate 38,649 downwards.
CAGGACGGAGGCTGGGGTAAATGCACTTTCCCTTGATTGCAATGAAGTGATTGCAGGGCTAAAACCCTTTCATCTCTGCTGTCTGCATGCGGCTCTGCTAACCCCACAAATGCCACCTCGCTGGCCCGTTAGTGGTGCCCGCACTGCACTTTGGGGCCCTCTCATCCCACTGAGCCACTTAACAGAGAGCTAAGACATTGCTTTGGATGTCACCTCTTCCCTATCTGGTTTTAACCTTAAGCATTAAGGGTCTTAGGCTTTATTGCACTCAGTTTTGAGTCTGTTCTTCCACCTAACCCTTCCAAACACTGCACAAACGTTCTTGAAGTCGCCCAAAAACTCCTTTGCCGTTTCGCTTCCCGTGATTGACTGCTAATAGCTTACAATTCCTCAGTAGCAGGAAATCATCAATCCACTATCTCTCGTCCTTGCTGTCGTCTTCCAGGAATCAGACGCTACATCCTCAGGTTCCATAAATCTGTGCTAGCTCCAGGCAGGAGCAGCAAGCGGCCCCGTTCTGCAGCAGCTTCCATGGATCTGAGTAACAAAAAGCCTCAAAGACTGTCTTTGCTTTCAGGTCACACTTAAAAAATAGCTCTTCTGGTCTCACCAGGAGATTAATACTTAGAGAGGCACAAAAGCTTTGCCACCTTCTAACAAATTACACAGGCAGGACAGGAGTTGTCTAATGGGGACATCTTATTTATAGGATTAATGACACATCTGAAGCAAGCTGTCTTATCTGGAAAGAGCTGTCTTGATGCCAGCAGGTGGTTTAAAGAAGCCCCCTTGAATCTACCACGGTCGATTTGCAGGAATTATTTGCTTTAGGTAGCTTGTTCTCAGTGTTTGACCCATCGGTGGTGGTGATTAATATGGAGAGGTCATTGCTTGAGAATAAGTGGAGATTGGATGGGGCCAGGCTGTTTCTAAAGGAAAGGTTTGAATAGGGAAGAGATGCAGGTGGGAAAGCAAAGAAAATGATGCAGGGAACAGATCCATCAAAGGATGTGCTAAAGTCAATGTATCTTCAGGTGCACATGTATAAGAGCTTCCTTCTCAGCCTCTTTCCTTCCTATCTCTGATTTTTCCCAGAAAATATTGCAGGATTGGTCTTTTCCCATCTCTGTGCAGGCTGCTGAGTGTGCTCCTGCCAAAATTGGATAGGAAAATCCAGGGAGACCTCCTGATGGGTCAATGAAGGTTTAACTTGGTCAGCTGAGCGACCTCTATTAGTTGGCCGGATTAATCAGTGAGTTTAACTAGGAGCAAAGCAAGCCAGGAAGACAATTAAGTTATTGATCCAAAATCCTGTTGCTATTAGGAAGGAACCTATAGATGAGGCTGTGCTAATAAAACCAATCAATTGCTGTCAGTAATTTTGGACTAGGGCTGGAGCTGGTGTTTGCTGTTATTTAAGTTGATTTGGTGTTAGCGAGTGCTAATTGCGGGTTGCTGAATCTGTGCATCCACATGCAGGAGCAGGGAGCAGTTTGCAAAGCTGTTTTGGGGCCTTTCCTAGGAGAATTGTGGCACTTTGGGATCAGTTTATCAGGTCTGGATTTGTGCAAGGATATCTGAGATCATCAGGACTATTTCTATAAAGGGTATGTGTGCATGTGCACAGACAAACTGATAAAATATTAGAAAATCAGCAATAACATGAATGGGTCCATACAATCATCAGATTTGGATCTTCCAACCATCTCTCCTCCTCCAAATGGCTCTATCTGGGCAACAGCAGTGCCTGATGAGCCCTAAATCTTATTTAACTCCTTCAAAAGGAGCTCTTGTTATGCTGAAGAACAGATCAGAGAGGCAACAGATATCCAGGGCCTTTATGTGGATTCCAGGTGACATCGCTGCAAAAAAATGGGCAAAGAGCCACCTCTGACAGAAAAAGATAGGCCCTGGTTGTGGAGAAATGGTTGGTTTAAAGNATCTGGGCAACAGCAGTGCCTGATGAGCCCTAAATCTTATTTAACTCCTTCAAAAGGAGCTCTTGTCATGCTGAAGAACAGACCAGAGAGGCAATGGATATCCAGAGCCTTTATGTGGATTCCAGGTGACATTGCTGCAAAAAATGGGCAAAGAGCTACCTCTAACAGAGAAAAAAATAGGCCCTGGTTGTGCAGAAATGGTCGGTTTAAAGCATTTGGACATCCTGAGAACTTCCCCGTTATAAATGGTCCTAAATCTCCCTGTCTTTAGATCTTGGGGGTTGGAGAAGGGCAGAGCAATTGGGGTGTGCGACCCCTGGGCCAAACTGAAATTCTATGGAATTACTAGTACCAGAGCTATGGAAGAGGTCCATATTCTACAAACAGTCATAAAGGTGCAGGAAATCTCTAACACTTGGTGCAAAATGTGTATGTTCTGTATTTATATATCTTATATATTTCGGTAGTTCTAAGAGCTAGGATGTCTGTTACTGAATGGAGACTTTTGATGGGAAACCCTAGTGTGGGGCTCTGTTCCAAACAGGGTTAAAGGGGATTTCTTTTAGCCTGGGTTTCCTCTGGAGTGGAAACTCTGTTCAACCCGCTCTGATGAATCTGTTCTTGGAAGTTCGACACGGCAGGTTGCAATTTTTTTCTTCCAGCATTCACATGGGTGTAATACATAGTATTGCAAAGTAAATCCCTTGACTGCTCAGACTAATGTGCTCCAATTTCTTCCGCGTTTGGCCTACTATTTCGAAAAGAAAAATGTCACTGCTGACCTAAATAAGATTTGCTTCGAAGAGGCTCTGGGGTAAACCCGGTCTCCGTTGGAATCTAGCAGGGATTAGAGCAGAGCCAGCTCCAAGCTTCCAGGGCAGCCCACAATGGATCATAGGCTTCCAAATGAAGGGAGAACCTCCGAGCTTTGAGCCTGTTTTTGAGCCCCTCTTCATCAGGATGTGGTACCATGGGATGTCTTGTCCTTGGGCTGGGATAATGGTGAGAACAGGGTTGGTTTTGGGACTTTGTCTGAGGCAGAAACATCCTGGGAAGTCGTGGCTTTTCCGATTGAAACCAGGACGCCAAAGTGTGGAAGGTGGAGAAAAGAAATGGAATTGGTCTTAAAATTAAAGGAAAAAAAGGAATTAAAAATTCAGGTTTGCATTTGTGCATCTCAGCTTTTGCATCGAGTGGTGGCACTGGGGCCCCTTCTCCAGCTTTGGGGAATGAGATGCCCAAAACTCCCAGTGCAACTGGGACACTGGCACAAAACAGGGGGAAAGCAAAAATCAGGCTGGTTTGGGAAAGTTTTGCTCCAGATGTGGCAGGAAGGGGCCAGGCACCCCCAGCTGCACTTATCCCAATGCCTTTCCATGGCTGGAACAGGCATCACTCCCAAATGTGCTGCACTTCCCTCTCCATCCCCTGTGAGTAACAGTTTGACTGCTCAAAAGCAGAGATTATTAATAAAAACTATTAAATCCTGTTGCTTGCTCTGCAGAGCAGGAAGCAGCGAAGATAGACAGGACTGGAGAGGGCAAAGCCTCAATGCGATGTTTTATTAAGCATTTTGCCCTCAGTCTATTTAATATGTATGAGGCTTCTTTCGCTGTCCTAGTGATGCTCCTTTAGACCACAGTGACAATATAAAGGAGCCTTAAACAGGGTAGAAATTCATCCCTGATGATGCTGCTTGTGTAGGAGGGTTTTTTTGGTTGTTATAATGCTAGTAAATGGGATGGAGGAGGTTTTTTGGTTATTATAATGCTAGTAAATGGGATGGAGACCAAGGAGGGCATCTCTAAAACTACTGTGTGGCTTTGGGGCTGCAGCCAGCTGGAGTGGAGCGATATCCTGTCTCCCCAGAGGCTGGTTTGATGTTGCATCTCCTTTCCCTCTTGCTTTTGCCTGAAAGAAAAGGGTGTTTTGGCCAAGAATCAGAGCTGTTCCCCATGTGCATGGGAGTGCAAGGAGGGGACAGCATTTGCAGGTCTCCCAACCTATTTCCTAGGGTCACAAAATGATTTTGTCACATCTGACCCACTTTTGTGATGTCTGGAGAGCAGGCCCCTTGCCACACTTATCTATAAATTGACTTTTTCCTTGTGCTGCCACTATAAAGCTCTGCAGATCTTTGTAGTCCTACAGAAATGATGAGGCAGGCTGGTAGAGGAAGCAGAAGAATTTGAGGGCCCACAAAGATAAATCCAAATCAAATTATGCTCAGCTGGTCATCCTGCTGCAAAGCCCAAAATTTCTCCCTGAGCTTCATCTTGCAGGTTATCTGAACCAAATAAAGTTGCCTGGGGCTTGTAACCCTGCTAGAAGGGTCGTGTGACCCCATTTTGGGTTAAGAACCCTAGCTGGAGAAATGCTGAGTTCTTAAAAGTGATAATACATTTTGCTAGGAATAGAGTTTTCTGTAAGCTTACATAAATGCAAAGTTTTGATGAGCAAAGGCAAGTGCCTCCATAGCTTGATCCCAGCTCCACTGCACTTTGCCATGGTGAATTTCCTGCAGTCCTTGGGATCTGGGTGCACTGCGACCGCTCCATCCAAAGCGGTTCCTTTTGGGTGTGCTTTGGTCTCTGGATTTCAGTATGTGACATCCCAAAGTCCCCATTTTTGGGGGCTTTTTGGGCCCTACCACCCCGTACCCTCCATAGCAATCAAGGCCATTTGGGGTTTTGCAGGGCTCTATATCCACCGAGCTCCAACTCAGCACAGGGGCTTTGACCACGGCTGCCCCTCACCTTCCTGCTCTGCTCTATTCTTGGGTTAATTCCTTTTTTTCCTCTCTTCTTTCTCTCCACCAAATTATCTTGTTGTTGCGCTGCCCGTGCTTGTTAAAGGTCACAAAATAAACACTCTGCCACTGTCTTGCGTATCAAAGCTGCTCCCTACATTAGCTTTTTGTGTGTTTTCAGACCATTAAAACTGCCTCTTTGCGAGCAAGGAATCATTTATACGGCAATCTCGCCACACAATGCGCTTTATCTCCCCCAACAACTCGCTCCTCTTTGATAGCTGCTCTGGAGACAACTCTGCTCCGAAGGGTTTTTCCTTTTCCCCCTTTTTTGCTGGGTCTGGGTGCTCTAGCAAAGAACACGAAGGCAAATGCTTAGGTTTTTTTATAAGGAAGGAGGGGGAAATCGTAAAATGGGACTTATTTGCTCTGCGACGGGGCTCCTGATGCCCCTGCAAGCAGTTACTGACTCTGTCGCTAGTCCTGGCAATGCAGAATTGTCTTATGAACTGTTTTAAAAGGGTGAAAGATCATAAAAAGGATTTAGCACTACAGCAGGAGACAGCGTTGTTTAAACTGTGCCATTAGTCTCCTCGTAGCTCTTTTTATAGTGCTTTCACCCCCGTCCTATTGCTCTTGTCTCTTGGCTTTGTTTTTTTCCTCCTTCTTTTGTATTCAGGTTNGTCCTGGCAATGCAGAATTGTCTTATGAACTGTTTTAAAAGGGTGAAAGATCATAAAAAGGATTTAGCACTACAGCAGGAGACAGCGTTGTTTAAACTGTGCCATTAGTCTCCTCGTAGCTCTTTTTATAGTGCTTTCACCCCCGTCCTATTGCTCTTGGCTTTGGTTTTTTCCTCCTTCTTTTGCATTCAGGTTGTCAGGATCTCGTGAAAGGCAGCGGTTGTGGTGGTAGATGGGTCTCAACCCCAGGTTTGGGACCACATTTCTCCAAGTTTGGAATTTCGGAGCTTCTTTGGGCTTTGTGGAGGGAGTTACATGGGAGAGGGACCCCTCAAAGCTCCCGTCTTACCTGAGATGCATCTGAGCAGCAGGGAAATACACGTGTGCCCTGTTTGCCATGGCAAGAACAGTGTTATGGGGAGCACAGAGTAGCTAGAAGGTACTTAAATATGAAAATAACTCCAACTTGCAGCAGACTTTGGTGTCTTGTGGGCAGCGGATCAGGGAATCTGTGCACAGGGCTATGAAGCTGGCAAAAGAGGGAAGAGGAACCTCTTGGCAAAGTCATTTTCCAAGGTCATTGGAAAATGCGTCATTCAGGAGCGTTCCTATAACTGCAGCAACTTGCACGAGGACGAGGAAAAAATATCCAGGTAGTACCCGGCCTTTCACAGGCTGCAAAGCTTTGGACAAATTGCAAAGGGAAGAACAATGGGATGAAAATAGGAGCAAGTCCAAAATGGGCTTACAAAGGCCCATTGAACCTGCTCGTCTTGATATATTTTGGTAGGTGAACTGGTTTCCTGCACAAAAGAAAAATGCATTTCTTCAGCTGGCTTTTGGTTAAGTAACTGCTTCGGGGGTATCTCAGTGGATGAAGAGATATGAATCATCTGTGCTAAAATATAATGCTGCTGCATGAACAAATATTAATAGGTAATAAAATAAATTCTGCCAGGAAAATGGGTTTTAGGCAGTCAAAATGGAGCATTTTTCCAGCGTGGATGAGCAGCATGGTGGGATCGAGGCGGGATGCAATGCCGGAGCAGTGACCAGGGAGGTCCTGCTGCTTCTCCGGGTCCTGCTCCAGCCTCCGTGTCCAGCACCAAGTGACCCTGGAAGGGCAACGACCCTCCTGCTATGCAGGACGATGCTGCAAACCCAGCAAATGGGAGGAGAAGTCGGGATCGTCTGCGATAAACAACTTGAATCTCCCTTTTGGCCTCATTTTTCTCCTCTCTCCAGGAAGGTTGATTACATTAGAGTGTGGGAGGAAAAGGAGCATCGGTTTGCACGAACAGGAGTGACTGTTTGGAATTAAAGGGGACAACTGCATTGGCAAAGGGCAGAAGAGCTGCGATTGCTTCACTCGGCGCTGTGCAATGCGCACGGGGAAGCTCCTTTTTCTTCCTCCTCCTGCTGCTGCCCTAGTTTTCCCTCTTTGTGATGAATTATTCTCTCCACAAAAGCAAGGAAAGACCCAGGTGCCGCCTGACCTGCTCCATGGGATTTTGCGGAGCTCCTGGAAGAGCAGGCTGCCAGCAGAGGGCACACGATATATGAATATGTAGATCCCAAACAGGTCCTCATAGGAGCGGGCTGGTCCAGGCTCATCGTCACATCCCGAATCCGGTCCCCAAGGGGAACCCAAGGCCGGAGTTGATGATGTGCCCAAGACACGAGGGTGTTGGGAGCAGAATGTGTGTCCTGCAGGGATGTGCAAACGTGAGATATTCACCTATTTCTCTCAAGCAAAGAAAAATGATGCCCCTCTGACTCTATTTTTGGTGCTTAGGGCTTTATTTTGGTTGTCTTTCCTCCTTTTGCTGCATGGAAGGGGACCGATGACCTGTGGCAAGGCCTATTAAAAGTCTTAATTTTCAAAACAAAAGCGTTTTTTGGGTGGTTGCAGTAAGGTCCCAGATCTGGCAGCTGGGAACATCCATTTGTCTGCTGCTACCTTCACGTTTTCCAAGCGGCTCTGACCAAAAATCCTGGAGCTCCTCACCCTCAGCGAGTAGAAATTTCCTCCATCGCCTTCCAGATGTTTAGGGCTTCCAAATGCCAAGTCTTTAAGCTGCAAATGGTATTTTTTCCAAAACGTTTAGCAAGTTGGAGCCCATCGGTATCCGCCGCTGAAGATACCCGGCTTGTTTTCTTGCTCTCCTCTTTGCTATTCCCTTGCAGCAAAGCCCTGGAGACGTCATTAGGAGCAGGGAGCTCTTTGCGGAGCCAGGGTAGCAACTGCTGAGGAGGTTGCTCCTGTATAAATGATTTGCTCCTTGCTTTCTCTCCGTATTGTAGACTGGGGACTGCGAGCGCTGCCTAAGTGACAGGGATTCAGCGGGGAAAAGATGACATCTCTCATCCCGGAGGAGCGCGTGACAATGATGCTGCCTTTGCCCCAGGTTTCCTGGGGCTGTGGGACAGGTGACATTCCCAAAAAGTCTCATCCCAAGTGCAAGGGTTGTGAGAGGGATGTGCTTGTCCTTGTGCCAGCCTGGGGGGGCTGCTTGCAGATACCCACGTGCCAGCAGCACTGCTCCCATCCCAGCTATGCCAGGGATGCTCGCTAGCTCCAAGCCTATGGAGAGCTCCATCAACAGCTGATTTTTGGGAGCCGTCTTGTGTTACCCTAACCCAGAGCAGGTCATGGACCTTCACCTTGCAAAAAGAGGTGGTTTTAGCTCTTGTGTTGCTGCTGCAGGTGAGGCTGCTGCCCAGGAACATGTCTCCTGCCAGCCGTGCCATGCATATCCCATTGCCCCATGACCTTTAATCCTGGGAATGGGTAATCCAGCTTTGGCTTTCTCTGGAGCCATGTGCGCTTTCAAATAGCGATGAATGAAGGGGAGCAAATAATGATGCTTGCAGCAATGTTGCATGCAGCCTCTACTTGCAAAACTAATGCAACTGAGGCACGGTGGGCTCTGCAACCCTGTGCTCCTTCTCCCTGCTCAATACAGTGTGTTGAGTGCAATGGAGTGATTCTGCTGGTCCAATACTGCCTTGCCCGGCATCTCTCGGAGCAGTAATGAGCCCCTGTTATTAGTGCTCTTCTATTTATTTATCTGGTTAGAATTTTTGAGCAGGGTCTGGTTTTCCCTCTTGTCAGTGCAAGCCCTTTCCTGGGTCCTCTGCATTATTAAAAAGAGCCAATCCCATTAAATAGTTCTAAAAAATAACCCTGAAATGGCACCTCAGCCTTAAAAAGAAGGGCTAGGAAAAGTCCCTGGGAGGTCTTTATGCTTGTCACCTGAAAAAAGTCATTCTAATTAGTTCCCACTTCTGCCCTTGGGTCCAGCCTAATAAATCCTAATGAGCAGGAGCTGATTGCAATATATCCTTTTGAGTTATTTAAAACAATAAGCGTGCTTTATTTCAAGGGAGCAGTTAAGCATGTTAGAGGGTTGCTGGCAGTGAAGTAAAGCCAGGTTGGGCAATGGGAGGGCTGACGTTTGCCCCACAGCCTGGAAAGGACGTGCAGGATTGCCTTTCATCCCAGCAAGGAGAGAAATGTTCCAATGTTTCTGCAAATCCTCAAGGAGTTTGGGGGTTCTTTTTCTTCCCTGCTTTGCTCTAATGTGCCATGTGCTGTTGGGGATGACATCAGCGCCGTTTGGTCCCTGGTGTCCCCTCTCAGCACGGGGTTGGGTAAGAGCATCATCCGTAGGGGAACGGGAATCCAGAAGTCCTTGATGCTGCTCGTGTTTATTTTATTGTGCTCCAAATGGAGCGTTTCATGGGAGAGGTTCAGCATGGGGAGGAGGATGGTGCTCTCGGCACAGCCTGGGTGGTCCCTGGATCTGACTGCCCAAAAAAAGCAGCAAGGATGGAGCAAGATGGGTCTGACCTTGGTTATTGGCACCGTTAGGGCCTGGAGGGAGCCTGTGCATGGCCAGGATGTGCCCTCTGCTCTCAGAGCAGGGAAAATAAACTCTTGTCGTTTGCAAGAAGGGAACGAGAATGAAATTATTGATCAAAGCGGGATAAGGGCTGACTTTATTCTTGGGTATGACCCAGATAGCAGCAAATGTGAAAGCAAATCTTTACACATCTCAGCTGCTTCCCGATGACCTTTTTTATTCCCCTTCTTGCAAAATCTAAGCTGCACCTCTTGTCCTATAAGTCGCTACCCCTTTTGAATTTGCAGTTTTTCAGCAGAATGAATTTCCTTCGCTGGGAGAGGTTTTTGTTGGTAAAAATACCTGCTTTTGTTACAGGCATTTCTTCTACCCTGCCTCACCATCCGAAAAAGAAAAAACTGAAGCAGCTCCAATGCGCTTTGCTAATAGAAGGAATTGGAAGGAGCCCACATGGCCCCAGCGCTGCTGTTCACAGCCCAGATGTAATGACCTGAAGAAACCAACCTGCAGCCAAGGCTTTGCAAGCAACTCATGGGGTGGGAAATGTTTGCTAAAAGCACTCCTGGAGCAAATATAAGTAGTGAGAAATATTGCTGGGAAGGGGGTTAACTGGCTGTGATATGGAGCTTTTATTCTGCAAACAGTCGGATTTGTCCTGATGTGTGACTTGCCCCAGGTCATGAAGCCTCAGCAGGATTGATGCTCATCTAGGACTTTGCAGGGATGCAGCGGATGGGTGAATGCGAGCTCCTTGCTCCCCTAAATGAGATTTCTGTAATACCCCCTGCTCTGCCACCTCGATATTACAGAGCTTGTTGCAGGGCTGTGAGGACAGCGCGGGCAGATCGGGGTAGGGAGATGTTCCTGTGTTCAAATGCCCAAATTGACCCATCTCGGCGGTGTTTGCAGGATGCTGCCGCGCATCTCGACTCTGTTATTCAGAAATAGGCTCTTTGCTCTGCATCTTGATGTCTGTTTAACTGCTTCCACCAGGCTGGTCTTTGTCCCTGCAGATATGTTTAACCTATTGCTTTGAGCTTGCTTGCTCTTTTATTTACTCATCTGTCTCCCTGGTTCCATAAATGAGAACATTTTCATATATGGTGCTAATGCAAGGGCAGAGGTGAGCTCGGACTTAGCCTCAAAACATTCATTTGCCCTTGGTTTCCAGCAGATTTGTGCTCCCACTAAGTTTTTGGTACAGGGTGAGATGCAGAGCTCCTGTTCACGCCAGAAAGACTCTTATTTCCCTCAAAATAAAATGTATTTTTAACTTGAATACCCCTTTCTTGACTGTCCCCCACTCCTACCTGAAGCAATGTGACACGATGGAAAGATCCCTTGTGCCACCCATCTGCACCCCTGGCCAACACAGGGGTGTCTCTTAAGCAATGAAGCATTTTTGCCTTGTCTATGTTTAATTCACCCAAAAAGGATTTACGCTCCTTCCCTTTTAGCATTGCCTTAAACTCCTGTTCGCTCGGATATCACAAGCCGCATGGTGAGGAGGCAACTGTGCGGATTTTGGCATGTGCTGGCACCTACCATATGGGTTTGGGCGCGTGGCGGGTTTGCTCTGCTGAAGCCTTTGGCACCAGCTCCTTGATCCAGGTCGCTGGAAGCAATTCCTGCATCCCAGTGGCACCCACCTCTCTATGGGTGCATCCTCGCCCTGGCTTTACTTGCTGCTCGTTCCTCAGAACAGCTTGCGACACGGTTGGAAATGCTGCTCGACAGCAGACATAGGGAGATCCTCCAGACCTGCTTCTGTTGTCCATAAATGTCTTTTCATGGGCTGAAGACTCTTGTTCCTATATAACTATTCCAGACTTTCCCAGGAGCTCTATCTGGGTGTAATGTAGCTCCAAAACCCAGAATTTAACACCTCCAGCAGGATTTCTAGATGGAAAATCATGCGAACAGTTTATACAATTGCTCTCCGCTTGGTCTGACCGGTTGGAGTGGTACCCGAGCAGCTACTCTCTTACCTCGAGTACTGCGTGACGATGTGTTCATAGACTGAAGTATTGGCCTCGCAACAATAAAATACTTTTGAAATACTGCAAAAGCTGAAATATTTATCTTTGGTTTTGTTCGCTGTCGAAGGTGATGAAAGGATTCTCTTAGGCAGCTGCTCTTTGTGTCTTGTAAAATCGATTCTGTGCAAAGGAAGGGAAAGTCTCCTGACTTTCAGCTCTTCTCCATGGGTTCCCTATAGGCTAATGCCAAACAAGCATCGTTGCTTTTCACTGCCTTGGAGCTGGAGATCTCTTGGATGCCACCAGCTTAGGCTGCCTTTTTGCAATGTGCCCTGATGTCCAAGCAGAGCAAAGCTGATTTTGTAACTGAGAAACTTTTATGTGCAGAGCAGCGTGTGATGGGCTATGGGTACTTCTAGACCTGGTCTAGGGGCTACAGGTGTTTGGGCTTTGATTAAAGACCACAAAGTCCCTGTTATTGCCTTGCTGTGCAGGATGGCACTGCGATAAATCAAGATCAAATCAGTGGAGTGTTAAACCCGCCGTGAATGATTTACAAGAAATTGTGCGAGGAACATTATATGGCTTTTATAGCATGAGGAAATTGCAGCTGGAGGAGGCCATGGCGTGGGTTAGCTTGTGGTTCCCGTTGCATTTGCAGCAAGTTCTCACTCTTCTCATGCATCTTGCGCATGGCAGCGAGCAGAGGGACACCCGTGGCTCATCCCATCCCAAACTCATGTCCCTGGGGCCATCTGCACCCTCAGGGACAGACCCCAGTGGTGGCAGTTGACCAACTTGCCCCTCAATAGCCAAGCTGAGGTTTGCCTTGGCCGTAATGCAATTTGGGCTAATTTTTCTCCTCTTTGGCTCAATTCTCTTCACTTGCATTCGCTGGGGGATGGAGCTCACCCTCCCTTCACCCTACAGCAGTTGTTTGAGGGCTGGAGGAGAAATGTTGGATGTTTTATATGTATAATGTGTGTCTGCTCGCTTCCCACTCTGGCCACGTAACAGCCAGCGAAAGCCCGTGGGTCCCAAATGAAGTTATTTCTCATGCAAAGCATCCCCTAATATATTCAGCGCATATATATTGTGTATATACCCTCTAATATGTTAAGTCCTCTAATCTATTCAGCTCTTTAACATCCTCCTCCTCTGTAATCAGTTTAAGCTATTAGCAGCTATTTAAAAGGGTTTTGTCCCATCAGGTTTGGTTCTTGGCGCAGCAAAGGTCGTTTTGTCCAGTGAATTAACTAATCTGCACCATCAGCAGTTTGGGGCAGTGATTTTAAATACCCCATTGCACTGTAAATGCATTAAGCAATGATGCAGTCAATTACAATATTTTTTATCTCTGAAGGGGCCTGACCTAGACTGAAACCCTCTAAATGAGCAAATTTATTTACCCTGCTTTGGTGCCTCTTTGGTTAAATTGGGTTTTACTCGACTGCCATTCTCTGTTGCCTTCAGAGGTGCAGAGGTGTAAATTTTCAGCAAGAAATCAAATTCCTGTAGCCACTGAGAGTTTAAACTGAAGCAAAACTGGTTTTGGTACTGACAACGAATGGTAAAATCATTTTTTTGGTTGCATCTTGCCTGTCTTATAAGCAAGCAGAGGTGTACTGGGTGCACCTTTTCCTTCCAGCAGCCTAAGGAGCAATTGGAGAGATGAAAAAATATGAAATTTTAGTTGTGTGAAAGAAAAAAGAAATTTCCAAGCTTTTCCAGCTTGGAAATTCATAGTCACATGGATTTCTTGTGACCGACTGCCAGTGCCAACCTGTAGCTCTTCCTATGCCCTTCTGCGGCTGTTGGCCAAGTACCAGCTTCACATGGAAATTATTTTTAACCAGCATTTGTTATGGAAATATTTTATTTACAGCATGGGCTAAAAACATAGAACATGAGAAGACGGATCTGAGAAATGTATTTTTTTCCTCCCTCAAGGACTTTCAGAAGATTTTGCAGTTATTTTGACCAATATATTTAGCAAGTCTAAATAAGATATGAGAAGTAAATAAATCAAAAAAGCAAGAAACAGAAGAAAAGGCACAAGGCAGTTCCTGAATCTGTCCCAAAATGTGGAAACTTGAAGTACACTCACTTGGGAATATGATTGAGAATGCTGCATGTTGGACTATGAGAAGGAGAAGACGGCGGATGGTTGTGAAGGGCAGAGTGGTGTTCAGCAGTGCTCTAAGTTGCCAGGGGCTGCTTTCTTTTGAGAAAATGTTAAATAAAATAAATAAAATAAATAAAATAAAAATAAAATATTAAATAAATAAAAATGCAGGGATAAAAAAAGCAGTGATGCAACTGGGTCGATACCAACTGAGTGGGTTTGGCTGTGGGTCTCCCCATTGCAGCTCGGGTGCTGCTGCAGCCACAGAAGTGATGGGACAAGGGGACAGGAGACAGGTTGGGACCTCCACCTGGAGAGCAGCAGGTGATGCAAGACTTGGACTTGTTTTTTGAGTGTTTTAAGGGTGGCAGAAGGATATCTGAGGCATTAAGGTCTGAGGGTTGAGCCTAGATGGCTGCAGGTGCCAAAGTCCAGGAAAAGTCCTAATCTTGCTCTGCTTCAAATTCATAGAAGCTTTGCCACGGGCTTTGATGGAAAATGCCAAGAAAAATGCAAATGCCAAGAAAATGCAGATGCCAAGTGGGAATGGAGTTTGCCCTGCTGCTATCCCGGGAAACGCGGGCGATTCGGCCTTTGGGAGCAAATGCTGGAGGAACATGGAGTGGAATGGGAGAAACAGCCCTGGAGGAGGAAAGTGTCTTCTTGCACTGAGGAAATGACAAATTATTGGTGAATTTGAAAGTCGTAAAAGTAAAAATATAATGTTGGCTGGGGACCTATTTATCTCTCTATTTTAAAAGGCATTTTAACATCCCGTGTATTTTAATTAAAAATACATTTTAGCAACAGTGCAGCCAAATTACCATGGTGCCAATCTCCTTTTTTGGAAATTTCTCCTTAACATTTTGAATTTATTACAAATTCATTGTTTCTAATACAATTTTCCCTTCTCCCGTCAATTTATTATCTGTTTTTCATTTCCCTTCTCTTTTGTTAATCTTTCTAAATAACTTTAAAGTGGTCCTCCATCTATTTAGCTAAATGAATTCACTCCACAGATACTCATTATTGTGAGGATGATTTATGCAAGCACTATTAGCTAGATTGTTCCTTGTTTGAAGGTTTTTCTGCAATCAGAAAAACCCAGATTTGAGTCAGCTAGAATTAGATCCAGTTAAAAAAAATAAAATAAAAAAGGGAAGAAAAATGCATCAAGTATCCAGCACCTCTGTCAGTCTTCCTATATGAGAAGGCAGAGAAACACAAAGCAGCTTTTTTTGGCTATGGGGTTGACCCTCCTGATTTTATTTCAGCCTGGGCAGTGCCAGGGTCACACTTCAAGTATTAAAGAACTGGTTTCGTCATGAAAACCTCAAGGACAGATGGGGATTTTCTTGCAAAATTCTGTTTCGTCTTGCTCCAAAAATGAGGAACCTTTTGCTAAATAAAGCGAAATGGGGAAGATGAGGCAAAAGGTGAGGTTAGATGCGCTGGTTCTGGGTCCTGGATGTGATGCCGGGGGTCTTGGTCCTGTGGGATGGAATCTGCCCAAGCGGGACAATTTATTAGGGTCAGTGAGGAGCATTGCACATCCCTTCATCCAGCTGCTCCATGAGGGCTAAGCAGGAAATGTGGGAGGAGGGAAATGCTTTTGTCACCAACATGTGGTCTCTCTTTGACAGCAGTTGCCAAAAAGGCCTATGGGGGTGAGCATCGGGCCAGCCTTCCTCACCATCCTTCTGTCTTCCAGCAAAAGTCCTTCCCAGGGGCCTTCTCAGCTTTAAATACCAGGCACCAGGTTAAGGTCTTGAGGAAATCACATTCCTCGTGCCCTGTCTGCTGGGGAGGGATGTTGGAAAGCGCAGGAATGGCTTTGGGCATGGATATGGTGGATGGTGGAGCAGGAATCCCACTTCCCGGAGAGGCTCAAGGGGAGGCCTTGTCTCTCTGGCCTCTACTTCTCCCCATCCGCTTTTCTCCCTGCAAAGCCCCTTCTCCAAAGGATGCTCACGTGGGAGCAGAAGACAATTTGCTCAGGAAGAGCCACACCAAACTCCTGGGCAAACCCTCCCTTCCCAAAGCAATTCCTGCTTTGCCCTCATGAGCCGGTGTAGCCGCATGGAAGCTCCAGGTGCCGGCGCTTCTCCAGGTGCTCCGTGTTTGCCGCAAATGGTCCATCGGAGATGGTGTTTGCTCAATAATAAACTCACCCCATCCTGTTAATCGCAACCTGCAAACATCTAATAACACAAGGGCTGCAAGCGCTCTCCCAGCTCCTCGCTAGCCCCATTACGCTCCGCTCTTTCGGCTTTGAAAGCTGCATGACCTCCCTTTTCAATCAATTCCCAGTTATTAACCACGGAGAAGAGCGTTGGGAGCCGCATTTGCAAATTGAACGTGGTGGGATATAATGAACTCGCTCTTTAAAAGATGCTCGTGGAGGGGAAGGCACCTAGCTAACATTTTTTAATCTCGCTCTGTCTCTTTTTCCCCGTTCCTCCCCCCATCCTGTGCTACATTTGGATATTATTCACAGAATTCGAAATAACTCGAAAGAATAAAACTTCCTAAGCGGAGTTTAAGGGGACGGTGCCTGTAACGACTTTCTATTATCTGTTTATTCTGATCCCTCCCAGCTTAAGCCCTTGAGCAGATTAGCTACTCAGCTGCAATCCCTGCAATTTAAGAGCCAAGCTCTATTTATTAAAATGCTCCGACCTCTAACCGGGGCTTAGGCGCTTATTTATTAAACCTAATGAATTAAAGCTGGGGCCGGTGGTGGTGGCTGGGGGCTGCAGCCCTCCTGGTGCAGGGGGTGTCCCTGGAGCACGAGGATGCTGCAATGACCCTAGTGGGAAGGGGAAAACGGGTTTTTTTTTTTGGAGGGGGGGGGTCCCTTTGCATTGGGGAAGGGGGGACGGTTCTTCTTTTTCTTCCTCCTCTTCCTCTTCTTCTTCTTGGTGGGCTCTTATTCTTCTTGGGGGATTCTTCTTCCCTCCTGCTCCAGGGTGGCTCCCAGGGTCCCAACAAGCAGCCCTGAGTGCGGACAAAGCGCTCGGGGGCTTCAGGTTAA
Source organism: Crypturellus undulatus (assembly GCA_013389825.1). Classification (NCBI taxonomy): domain Eukaryota; kingdom Metazoa; phylum Chordata; class Aves; order Tinamiformes; family Tinamidae; genus Crypturellus; species Crypturellus undulatus. The sequence goes on along the minus strand of VWPW01024136.1, from coordinate 22,273 downwards.
ATAAAATAAATTCCTCCTCTTCTTCTTCTTGGTGGATTCTTCTCCCTCTTGGTGGATTCTTCTCCCCCCGCTCCCGGGTGGCTCCCGGGGTCCCGACGAGCAGCCCTGAGCGCGGACAAAGAGCTCGGGGGCTCCGGTTCTTCTTTTTCTTCTTCCTCCTTCTCTTCTCCCTCTTGCTCTTCTTGCTGGATTCTTCTCCCCCCCGCTCCAGGGTGGCTCCCGGGGTCCCGACGAGCAGCCCCGAGCGCGGACAAAGCGCTCGGGGGCTCCGCGCACCCCCCGCCGCCGCTCCCCGTCCCCAGCGGGGCCGCGGGGGGCTCCGTCCGCCCCCCGGGCGCCCCGCGCGGCTCCGCCGCCCTCGCAGCGCCGTCTCTCCGCCTCTCTCCTCCCCTCGCTCTTCCCTCCTCCCCCGGTAAATCCGAAGTTTCCTGTCGGCCACGGGCGGAGCGGCCGCGGCGCTGCCTGCTCCCTTCCCCGGCGGCCGAGGCCGGGGGAGCTGCCCCCGCTCCGCTCCGCTCCGCTCCCCGTTCGCCGCCTCCCGGGGCCCCCGTTGCCGCCCGCCCCGCCGCGCAGCGCAGCGCCCGGCTCGGCTATGCCCGTGGGGACGGCTCGCTCCGCCGAACCAAGGTAGGAGCCTCCCGTTTCCCATCGCGGACAATGAGGGATTTGAGGAAGGGAAGCGGTGGGCGCAGGGGGGCGGACCCGGGCGCGGCTTCCCCGGGGGAAGAGCGGGGCGGCGGCGGCTCCTCGCCCGGCTTTGTTGCGGCTGGAGCCGGGGAGAGGCGGCGGCGGCGGGTCCCGTTGCCACCCCCCGAGCCCACGGAGCCCCTCGCCCGCAGGTGCCGGCCGCTATCATGACCGATGGCGAGAGCTGCGAGTCCCTGGAGCGGCTCGCGGGCGGCGAGGTGCGGGTGCCCATCGCGGCGCACGACGACGACGACGATGCCCGCGGCGCCGGGGCCGCCCGCTCGCCCGCCCGCGACCCGCCGCAGCCCGACTTGGCCTCCGAGGAGGAGGAGCAGGTGCCTTACCCGGCCCTGGCACCCACCGCCTTCTTCTGCCTCAAGCAAACCACCCGCCCGCGCAGCTGGTGCCTCCGCCTGGTCTGTAACCCATATCCTTAACGCATCCCCCTTCCGGGGCTGCCCGCCGGCACCGCCGCGGGCCCCGGCATCGCCTGTCCCCATCGCCTCGTGCCGCGGTCCCCTCGGCCGCTCGCAGCATCCCTTGGGTGTCCAGAGGTGCCAGGGGGGCTCCTATCCATCAGGATCCACCGGCTGGGAGAGATAAGACCCCGCAACTCCGCTCGCGAGGAGCAAAGTTGAAGGGGCGACTTGCTATTTATTTTTGCCTCCGTGGGGGATTTCAGGCCGGCACGCACCCTCGTGCTGTTTATATAAGGGAGTGCAGCCGGCGCGGGGAAAATGGAGCGGGTTGGAGTTGGTGTCGGGAGGCACGCGCTGCGCTCGCTCCGGTCCCACCAACTCCCCGCGGCTCCGGCGAAGGAGGGCGGCGAGAGCGCCGCGGGTCCCCTCTGCGTCCTCCACCCGGTTTATTAGTGTTAAACAAGAGGGAGCAGCGCGTTCCTTGCAGCGGTGACATCTCGAAAATTGAATTTTTACCCGAAATGCCTGCGCGCGAGCTGAGAGTTGTCACTCTGGGGTTCGGAAAGTGGCTCTGCGCGCCGCTCCGGTTGGGAGCATCGGAGCAACGCGCGTGATTCCAGCTTTCACCTCTCCCCGTACCTGCCTGTCGATGGCTGCCTGCATCCTGCCGCTGCTATTAAAGCCATTATTTATTAATACGACCATTATCGATCTGGCTTCAGTTAACCAGCAAAGCCCGCGTGTGTCTGAGCTCACTGTTTTCCCCGGCAACACGGCCGAGCCGAGCGTTGTCATTAGGGGGAATTGCACAATCCTGCCGCCTTCCTCTGTTGTTAGGAGAAATCCATGGAGGAAAAAAAAAAAAAAAACCCACTGATTTTTATTGCCTCGGTTCTCCTCCCGCTTGGAGTCGGCTTGCGCTAAGGGCCGGCTCCCACGGGCGGCTGGAGCGCAGGAGTAAACAAGTCGCGGAGCTCTCCGGTGCTCGAGCTGCGCGGATGTTAAACGTAGATGGTGGTTTGGTGGCAAAGAAGGGATATTCGCGGTGCTGGGGGAGCCCGGGAAAGGCCCCGGGTTCCCGTTATCCCGGAGAAGGCGTCTGGGCCGGTCCGTTGTCTTTGGAGCAGGGTGTTGTGCTTGGAAACTTCAGGGGGAGGCGGTGGGGAAAATGCCTCCTCGTGGGGTTTTGCTCTCTGGAAGGGCACGCCGAGCTTTGCTGGGTCCACCTGGGTTGAGAAATGAACCTGCAGCTGCAAGAAAATAGAGCAGTGTCCCCTCTGGGGACACGCGTTACAGGGAGACGCGTGCGTGTCCCTGCGGAGTGACCCTGGGCTTTTACGACCAGGCAGAGCTTGGCATCCCTCCGTCTCCATCTCCCGTCCCCCGGGGACAAAGTTCCTCCATAAAACTTATCCGGGTGACACACGAGGAGATGGAAACGGTGCTGTTGGGGTCATAAGGAGGCAGAGAGCAGAGGACAGCAGCCCTGGTCGCAACGGAGCAATCCTCGCGACGGAGCGGAGCGCAGCGTGGCCAAGCTCCGTGCTGAGGATTCCTAGTTCCCTGCGTCTCCGAAGGCCGGTGGTCGTGTCCCGTGCAGCCGGGAGGATCTTTTGGTGTCGCCTCTTAAGTTTTCCTTGTGGATGGGGAGAAGGGGGAGAGGGCCGGGCGCTGGGACGGCGCCGGGTCGTGCTGTGCGCCGGCTCGCAGGCAGCTGAAGGTCGAGCGGAGCGGGCGGGAATGCCACCGGGACACGTCTGGGAAGCTCAGGAAGCGGCTGGGAGCTGCCGGAGCACTGATGGGACCTGGCGTTTCCCTGGGATTGGGATGGGGGAAGAACTTGATGCCAAAATGGCTCTGGAAAGGTGATTTCTAGCCCCTTGTGTGGTCGTCAGGGGGACTTGTGCCCTTCTTGAGGTTCGCATGGGAGTCACCGTGTGCTGCCAAGGAGGGGAGGTGACTTTGTGGCCTCCTAAGGCCACTTGGAGGCCCCTTGGACTGCAGTAACCCCTTCCGCCCCGGAGCTGCCCCCTCGTTTGGAGTTGTCCCCAGGTGATGGATGTGCAGGGAGGGAGAAGGGGATGGAGCAGCGCACGCGGAGGCTCCCACTGCTCCATCCGGGGCTCAGCCCCGAGGACGTCTCTCCGTTCCCAACCTCCTGGATGTCCCAGCCCAAGACTCATATCTCCTTCTCCAGGACCATTGCTGCGCCACGGGGCCGAGGAAGGCGCTCGGGATCCCTCGGGAAGCGCCGCGTCTGCCCGTCTCGGATCCGTCTCGGAATATTTGCCGGCCGCCCGGGGTGCCCCGGCACCGTGACCCGGAGCAGGTGCCCGCGGCGCAATCCGCCGGCACCGGGGGCGAGGGCCGGGCTTAGGAATGGCTATAAAAAGCGGCGGCCTGGTTCCCGCGGGACAGGTGGGCTGCGGATCGGCTTACGGAGGGGCCGTATTTTTGGGAGAGCTGCACGATTCCGCAACGGGGGGAAGAATCTGCGCTTGGCCCCTTCCCCCTCCATTTGCACAGGTTTAGTTAATATTAAGTGGAAAATCTGCAAAAAGTTGATTTTCAGGTGCAGGTTTGCGCCGCAGACAGTCAGTTCTAAGAAACTTTGCAGTTTTGGGTTAATCTGTGGAGTTGGGAAAAGTAACCCTGCAGCTGCTGTGATCCAGGCTGTGGGTTAAGCTGAATTTTCCTCTGCTGACTTTATTGTCATGCCCCTTTGTTATTGCCAGTTTACTTTGTTTGCCTTTTTTAATATACATATTACATACACACACGTATATATACATATAATTGGAAGCAAGCTCAGTGATTTCCTTCCCTCGTGGATCTCCTACGTGGATTTATTTATAGGGGCCGTGGGTGGCGCTCGGCGCTGGGTGGCGTCGCGGGCGCTTTGGGGCGCGATGCCACGCGGCTCTGTGCAAGCCCCGCTGCTGATCGCGTGCGCAGAGCTTTGCATTTCCAAGCTTTGCATTTCCAAACTTTGCATTTCGGCTCTTCCTCCCCTCGAGCGTGGCTTTTCGCGTCTCGTCACCAATCACTAGATGTCCCTGTGCCTCCGGGCGGATTTCCACGGAGCTTGCGGAGGGCGTTCGCGCTGGCACGTGCAGGAGCGACACGGAGGGACGTCACCCGGTGTCCCTTCCCCTCAAGCTGCAGGATGTCATTGCACGGTGCAATAGGGAATTAACCCAGGGCACCGCGCAGGGTGGCCACCAAACCCCCTTTCCATCCCAGCACCGAGCAGCAGCTCTGCCCTGTGGTTTTGCTAAGACTAGAGCAACTCTGCTGGTTATTTAGTGATTCATAAAAGAAAACATTAGTGATTCATAAAGGTTGGATCCTGGGTGCTTTAGTCAGAAAAAAATGCCCCTCTGGTTTATTTTCTGAAGTGGCTACAGCACTTGTTGGTGTCAGCCGATTGCTGTGGGACTTGGCTCCGTTCTCTTTGGGTAGAGCCGCTGCTAGCGTCAAATCTGATTTTATTTTATTTTTTTTTCCCTCTGAAATGCTTCTCCTTGCTCCGTTCGGCAGCCTGAGCAGTGGGAACCATTCCCACAAGCGCCCCGGGAGGGCCAGCCCTGCTGTCCCCCATCCTGCAGCTTGGTCCCAAGCCCTCCTGCACGTGGGTGCTGTGATCATACGTGCACAGGGCGCTATTTGCAGCATTGCATTGGAAATTCTCCTCCAAAAGGAGTCTTGCAAGTGGGTTTTTGCTCCGTATTGCACAACGAGCGTGCGCCGGCTCCCAGCTTCGCGGGAGTGTTGCAACTTTGCAGCGTGCGTGGGATTTGGGCTGAAACGCGTGGAGCTTTGGCTGTAAATTACCCCGTCTAGACTCAAATCGGTTTGGCACGCTCCATTTGGTTGCATGCTGCTTTGCAACCGGTTTGTATGGGATTTGGAGAGCCTCGTGGGGAAGCTTTGCTTGCAAATTGCTCGTCTCGTGCTCGCAATGGGAGAGTTTGACCAAAATCATAGCTTGTTACGTGCAAATATAAATATGGCAATTAAAATATCTAGTAGGCAGTGGAAAGAACTGTCAGAGGATAAGTGTATTCCCGGCCTCATCCTGCGAGCTGCTGAGCATCCCCAACGCCCACTGGATTTAGTGAAAGGAGCAGGTGCTGTGCACCCAGCAGCATCTCCCGCTGACTGACAGGCAATTAGAGACATAAGAAAGAGAAGTCTTGTAAATTGTAACTCGTCTAAAAATACGTTGTCCACATGTGTCCCTGTTTTAGCTCCTTTCATTCCGGCGTTCCGTGTTGGCTCAATATCTCTAATCAGCGATTCAGTCGTGCGGTTTCCTTCTTGTAGCAGCAAATGTCAGGACCGGCCGGTCGTGATCCCGGCAGCGGATTTGGGCACCTCGGAACTTGGGAATTTGCTCCTTGTTGCTTCAGCATCGCTCCGAGGCCGGACCTCTGCGATGTGCTGCTGATTCCCAGCTAGCTGACCTCCAGAGCTGGGAATTCTTGTGGAAATCTGCGATATTTAGGAAAAATGGCAAAGGAAACGGCTGCGTAACCGGGGAGCCCGTGGGCAGGGGGATGAGTGATAGTTCACACTTGCAGCGCGATGTGTTGAGCTCTGCAAACCCGCGTTGGTTTGCACTTGTCTCCTCTTTTTGGAATGACTTTTGCAACAAAAGGGATAGAGTTAATTACAGAAATGCGTAAGAAAACGGGCGAGAATGGGTCTGTCTGCAGCCAAAACGGGCTGTTTGGGATAACACCTGTGTGAACTGGGGTGCGTGCGGAATGAATGCGGATGTAACGTGCCCAAGGAAGGGAAAGTTGTGTCTGATGAAATGGAGCTGACTCATAACAGCAGCAGCAAAAAAGCCCCCTTGAGCAAAGTGTGCAAAGGAAATCAGAAATACAATGCAATAGAATTAGAGCTTTGACATCGTTTTAATACTTAAGTCTTTACTGATTATTATATTTTTAATTTAGATGACTTGATTTGGCTTTTTCTCCCTTTTTTCACCCCAAACAAGCCCCACCTCCAGCATTGCTGGCTCTATCGCACGGATCCTCAGCACTGGCTGTGGCTGCAGCCACTGACACTAATTTCATCCCCATCCCCAATGAAATTCTGTTTTAGTGACAAGCTAAATGCACAGTTCATCTGAGTTTCATGATTATTTTCTTGTTGTTTCAAGTTAGAATTGCAATAGGTTTCTCCAAGCAAGTTTACTTTATACAGTGCATTTGGACTCCTGCATACCCATTTCTTCCTCATCCCTTAACCTGGATAGTGGATTTTTTTGCCATTTTTTCCCCTTATTTTTTCCTACAAAAGCCAATTAACTCAAAAGCTAACTCTTGGTTTCCCCAATAGATTTGCTAAATACAGGATTATTTTAGAGTGTTTGTGTGCGCTTCTCCTTTTCTACCATTTTTTGGAAATTGCTCCTTATTGGAGAGGAGCTAACTGTTACATCAGATTTTACCAAAGTTTACTTGCAAACTCTCTGAAATATTTACGTTTTACTCTTTATTTCCAGACTGTAATTTATAACACTTTGTAGCCATTAAATTGCTGCTTTTCGATGCATTTGCCCGTTGCATCCCAGACTGCACTTTGTAAGGATTTTCCAGTTGCATTTGGATTTTGCACTGACGGGAACCAATAAATGCAGTTTCACTTTGCACTTTGTTTCCCGGTTTAGTTTATGTATTGAGACCACGTGTACTTTTTCTTTCTTTCCCAGCATGTCTAGAAGCCAGATCCTTGGAAATGTAAACCAATGTATCGGAGCAGCAGGTCTGTGCTGATTCATGCGGGCAGCCCATCCGAGCCTCCACTTAATCTCTCTATTTTTCCCTTGGATTACAAATGAATTTTATGCAATGTAGCCCCAAGTTGCATATAGATCTCCCAAACGCCGTAGAGCTGTCTCTGAGACTTCTAGTGAGCCTCTTTTATTTTTTACCCCAAAAGTAATTTTAGATTTATTATGATTTGAGTTTATGCAGGGAGGTGCAACCTGTCGCAGAGGCAGGTTGTGCTTGTTTTTTTCTTGTCTTTTTATTATTTTTTTAAATTTATTTGTTCTTCTTTTGATTTGCACTTTGGGTCTCAGACCTGCTCGTGCTGGGGCCAGTTGGCAACCTTCTACCAGGCTTTTTTGGATGCAAAATCTCCGATCCATCTGACATGCTCCGTCTAAATGACACGTTTGGCGTAACTCCATTAGAGCCATGGGGATCACATTAGTTTACAAGGAATGAAGTCTGAATCATGTTTTGGGATGCGTGGTTGGTTTTTTCTCTTTCAAATTGCTTTCCAAGCTCCGCTTGTGCTCCACCGCTTCCTTGGGATGGGATATATCCAAAGGAATCCCTGGCACTGCTCAGAAAAGCACAGGGATGCCGTAATTTCATCCCATATTCCTTTACATATTCCAACCCATTCGGTCTCCAAGCAGCAACCGCTGCCGCTAGCATTAAAACTCCTGTGCGAAATATGTTACCTCTATCGACACAGATGTTTTAGGGGAACACGAGCTGGGATTTTGCCGTTAATTCTTAAGGTAGCATCTGGCGTTGGGTCCAATCCATTAATCCAGCTGCAGAAGCAGCCTTGTGACTCCTTAAGATGCAATTTAGGGGAATATTTAGCTCCCCGACATAGGAGGAAAGCTATTATGCGATCTCCCCATATAGGCGATCTTAAGAGAACTTGGAACAACTTAAAACCGTCAGGGTACGCGCTGTATTTCTGAGCCAGCAATTAGAAGTCATCAGCCTGCATAGAGACAAACTGAAAGTGAATTAGGGGCTGATTAGCTCCGAACAGTCTTCCAGGACTATTCCGATCCTCCTGCTGCAATGAAATATTGGAGCGGTCACTCCGGAGCTGGCTTTGCGGGAGGCAGCCGAGGGGAGTTCTGACACGATGCAGCTGTAAAAGACAATTTTCCTCTTTCTTTTCCATAATAAAAAAATCTGTTCGGAGCACTGTACCAGTCGGACTAGCTTGGCAATGGATTAAATGCACAGATTCGAGATCTAATTTTGCCCGTTTCGCCTGACAGATGGAAATTGTGTGCTTCCACTGAGCGCCTAGCGCTAGGAATCTCATAATTCCGCTCGGGAGCGATGCTGCCGAAAGCTATCCGGGAAAACGCGATGTGTGTATGTGTGTGTACGTGTATTTATGATCACAGCTCCTTCAGATGGGGAATTCGAGCTCCTTTAACACCCCCTGCCTCTTTCTTGCATCCTGGTTGTGCAAAGTAGGGAGGAGAGGAGCATCCACGGATGCAAGAGGAACCCTCCGCTCTCCTCGCCCACGCGCTGCCTTTAATTTTGTTGTTGCTCGGATGCGCTCGGATTAAACCCTCCGGGATTTGCGCTGGATACGCAGGTATTGGCATGCGAATCCCTTCCGATCTCGGAGGAGCCGCAGCCCGGATTTCTTCTCCTCGCGGTTGGGGAGAGGAGGCACGAGCTGCCACCTTCCTCTTTGAGGATGACAGACGAAGGAGAGGATGGAGGACTAAGCGGGAGCTGCAGCAAACGGAGCCTTTTGCTGTGCAGCTGGTGGCACCACCTGGGAAATTCCGGGGCTCAGGTGCCAAGCGCAGCTGATGGGAAAGCAGAGGTGCCCAGGAGGACAGTGGATGCGTGGGTGTTTGCGTGTAATTTGTGCATACGTGTGCACACACACACGTATATCTCATATATATATATGTATTTACTTGCACTTGCCCCTTTGGGAAGTGGAGAGACCTGAGTTTGGTCCACACGGAGCCACAGTGCCAGCTCCATTGGGACCCAGCACAACCTGCTGTCACCGCAGGGCTTCTTGTCACCAACTTTGTCACTCCCCATGTGTTATGCAGGGAGATGTGACAAGCGACACGAGTTTGGAAGAGAAACCGGGATCCTTTCCTTCCTTTGGCCCCATGCTCCAAGCCACTTAACTTCAACATCAGTCCAGCTGCAAATTACCCCATCTATTTGTCCTGAATTTCTTTTCCAGGCTGATATTTTAATTTCAGACTTCTGCACATGGACAGAGCGGCTGGAGGGCCGCCAGGAATGCGAAGCATACCCCAAGATGTTAGTTTTCCTATTAAACAGGCTCTCAAGGACAGAGATTTGGATGCGCTCCCAAGCGTCCTGCTAAAGGCCATGCCTGTAAATGCACTGGAAATTCCTTCACCTCGCTTTCCGCTGAAGATTTCAGTTTCATCTCCATCAATACTGGTAATAGGAAAAAAAAAAATAGTCCAAAAAGGACCTTCTGGCTGCAATGGGCTTGTGGTGGTTTCCCTGATTGGCGATTCTGGATGTCACTTCTGCAATTTGCAGCATTTGGGGACCCTTTTATTGCAGCGGCGGCCGAGGGGTCTCTCTGATGGTCCATATAAACCTCTATTTTTTAAGACTCCTAATTGTAGGAACAATTTGCTCGCTGCTGATGCATATTTCTTTTATGGGAAGCGAGACTTGTGCAGGGCTCCAGAGCGACCACCAAGGACTTATAAACCCCTTATTGAGCGTGGGGTGAAGTCCCCCCTTCACCGCTCACCCCGTCCTGAGTGCCCCTGGCCAAGGCAGAAGCCGGTTTAGCCGCTGCATCCCCTTGTCCTTTCCTTTCCCGAGGAGGTTCAGTAAAACGCTCACTTGTGAGCGTCTATTTTTAATGTTTGTGATCTGGAACTTGCTCTGGGCAGGGGAAGAAAAAACAAGGCTGCATTTCGCGTCGTCGTGGAGGATGGTTTCTGTTGGCGGAGGCTTGTTTTCGCTGAAGTATGAGCTCGCTTTTGAGCGGAGACTTTGGCATTTGGAGGGAGGGGGAATAAGGGCTGAAGTTGCTGTTAACTCTCCGAGGCCGGGATGGGGGAGAAGGGAGGAATTTCGTGCTGAGGTTCTTGGCCGGGTGCTCGTCTCGGAGCGGCGCCGTCCGTCCCCGGTTATCCCGGGGCCGATGGAGTTGCCTTTTGCATCCGTATCGCAGCGCTCTGCTCCGCTCCGAGGCAATTTGGGGCTGGAAGAGCATCGGGAAAGAAGGAAGGGCCTTGGGAACCCAAGCCGAGATGAGATGTGGGGACTCTGAAGGGACGTTGCAGCGGGCAGGTCACAACGGTGGGCTGAGGAGTCCCATCCTGGTTCGAGATATCCTTAATTCTCGTGCTTTAAAATAGCTCGTATCCATAAGAAACACTGAATTGGAGGAAAGCTAGAGATTGGTGGTGCTAGAGATTAATATGAGTTTTTAAAACTGTCCCTTGCATGGGGTGATTCTCCAAATGAACATCAGCCAAATGGTGTTGGAGCTTTGGATGCTGGATTCACCGGTGGCCCCAGCAGCCCTGCTCCATCCTGAGCTGTGAGTTTAGCTCTAAATATGACATTTCCAACCTCGTCTCTGCTCTCCAGGATGGGTCAGTGGTGCCACCAGCATTTGCTGGAGAGAGGATTTAAGCCACGAGCTCATCCCCAAAAGGGGGGTTGCATCCCAGCCATCACTCCTTGGCAATCCGTGCCCATCCATAGGAGAGAAATTCAGTGGGATAAACGAATGGGCATGAAGGGCAAGTCCAGAGGAGTTTATTGTAAATAACTGCAGATCGCAGGCTGAAATATCCCGGGCTCGCTTTATTTTGCCTTTTTTTTGCCCCTCTTGGCAATTGCAGAGTGTTAATCGGCTTCGAGGCAGTCAAGGTGTTTTAACGTAACGTTTGCAGCCCGCGTCTATACAAAATGTGACTTGCGTTTGCAGAAGCGTGCCTGGAACGGCTTCTTATCAAAACATGGAACGCTCTGCTTGGATGCTGGGGTTCCTCTCGAGCATTCCCAGACAGAGCAGTTCCGCGTTATATTGTCTTATAATATCTGTAGACTGAACCGAGCCTGTTGTTCTGCAAATGGAGTTGTGCTTCTCCCCTGTCTGGCCCGCTGCGCTCGCTTCGCCTCCTCCAAATTCCTTCCAAGAGCCCTCTGAAACGTCCTTATCGCTGAGTCCTCCTTTTGCCAGCGCGTGTCCTTGGCAGGCGAGGCAATGTCACGATGCAGAAGAGCAGATCGTGCAAAACGGGATAAGGTATCAGCAAAACGGAGCGACGGGCTGACGGAGCTTTGCGTTCGGGAGCAGCCAGTGGTGGAAATCGTGAAGAGGACCCAAGAAGGGTGTTTTTTCGTTTATTTTTTTTTCCCTTGCTGCAAATTTCACAGGAGTTTCGCTCCTTGTTTGCCCCAGCCGGAAGGGCTGGGATGTGCCGGGCTCTGTCTCCTCAGCCTTGAGCGCCGTTCCGATCCCTCCCTGGTGCTCCCAGGAATGCGTCTGGCCCCAGGAGCCTCTGGAGCCGCTCGCCCTGGATGCTCTCCAGGTTTTGCACAACTCCAGGCGGCTCTTGGTGCAATCCATGGCTAAACAGCGGATATTTTGCCCACTCTGCGGAGGCGGCTGCGCGTCCGCGAGATGCCCTTTGCGTTCTACAGCATCCTCGGGAAGGTATCCAGGCCTCGTGTGTTTAACGGGAATGCCAAGAAGAGCGGGATCTGTCACACTCTGCGGCCATTGAGTGACGCGCTGCCTTTTTGGGGACACCAAAGGGCTTTTCAAAGCTCCAGTTTCTCATCCAGAGCCTATCCAAGCTTCTATCCCAAGCCACTTCAACCTATAAATTGCAAAGAAAATCTGTACAAAAATTGGCCTTCCTGTAGGAGTTCTGGTCCTTTCCAGCCCGTAAATTTTAATGGAAACTTGGCACCCTGAATCTCTAGGCTGCTACGCATATCTCAGCCTCTTCTGGAATAAATCTCACTTGGGCCTAAAGGAAGTGCTTCATTTATCCAGTTATCTTGGAGGGCACTTAAAACGCTTGGTGTTATATCCTATTCCTGTTTGTTAAAAGCAAAATTGATTCATTTATTTGAGGCTGTTGGTTTTTTTTTCCCGAGTGAGTTTAGGAAGCCCCAGCTTTGTGCCTGGCTAATATCAATTAACGGGGAAGGTGGTTTGGCCAGGGCAGAGCCCGCTCTGGGTATCAACGCTCTGATTTATCCTTTGCAAACGGGATGCAGCTGCCAGGATGGAGCTGTGGGACCCAACGCCCTTTGGAAGGGCTGGTGGCCCATCAGGGTCCCCATCCTGGCCTGGTTTTTCCGCTCCGGGTGCTTTTTCCAGTGGGAGCAACGTCCCTGCTGTTGCACAGAGTGACTTTGTGTCTGTCTCATGGCTCTCGGGACCCGTCTGTCCACTAGATGTCAAACCTCAGCTGCAGTCGCAGGGAAAGTGGCAACCACGGAGGATGCGCACGGAGCAAAGCGGGATTCAGGAGCCAACACGGATCAACATCCCCACAGCCCGTCCGGGCAAAATGCACCATTTTGCCTCGCTTCCCCATTCACATACTTCAAGTTAAAGCAGGGTGGGAAAGGAATGCTCTGTCCTCTCCTTCTTCCCCTTCTGAAGCATAGGAAATATTTCCAACCAAGCGTTCCTAGGGTTCGGTGGTCCCTGCGGATGAAGGCTTTGGATGTGCTGGATGAACCTGCAGGTTTGGAAGTAAATGTACCAGGAGCCTGAGCTTATTACTTGTTTTTGCACCAAATTTTATGGAAAGTGCCTCATTTAACATGGGTTGTTGCCAATCATGGTGAGGGTAGCAGGGAGCAGACCCTCATGCTGGGCTGGTGCCAGTTATTGATGGAGAATGAGTACAGCCAAGACCTCTATTCCATGAACCGTGTTTCTCTCTTGGTGCCCCTTGGCAAGTTACAGCAGGAATTTCATCCTCTGTCGGTAGAATCGGGAAATCTTATTTGATTTTACTAATTTATTGACTTTTTAATCAAGCGATCATATGGTTGTTGAATATGAGGAGGCCTGTCCCTTCCCTTTCCCTTGTTTTTCATGTGTTCTTTTTTATTCCCCCCTTAAATATTTGCTCCTTCCCACTGCCAAAGGCAGGCGCTGGCTAAACCTTTGCCTTGAGCCAAGTGCATTCCAACGGTGGAGACAGTTGTGAAGATGCGGATGCAATTAGGAGTCACGGGAACATTCCCGTATGTGGAGATGCCTTTTATTCCTAACAGCCTGGCCGGGCTCCCGCGTTCCCACTCCGCAAAATCCCTGTCGGAGCCGGGAAGCCGGAGCCATTCCGCGCTTGGCATGTGCTGCCCAACTTGTGGCTCCAAATTGCAGGCATTTGGGGTCTTCTTTTGTCTTAATTAAGAAAAAACATGCATTTGCACGCTCCTCAGTCGGAGCACGATGAGAAGATTCCTGTTTAGGCTTATTTTTAGTCTGGGGAATCTCTCAAGTTATTCCTGAGGCTGCTTTCCCTGATTTATGACAATACCCAGCGCATCGCCATGCGAATGACTCCTAAATGGAACGTTTCAACAGTTTTGTAAGAATTCCTCATGTGAGGGGAAAATAAACAGTTTGTCATTCAGCAGACTGCGTTTGATTATTAGGTTTGTTACTATAAACATCAGGCTGTGCTTCCTTAAGCTGAAGCTGCTGGAGACATAGAGCTTCAGAGAGAAACACCATTAAATAAAACTAACCTGATGTGAGAAATCAGCGCAGGGTAGATCAGACCCATTCCCTGCTGGCTAAATAGGTGCTTGTTGGCCATTTGGAATAACCAGACTCAAGTTTTCCATGTCTCCTTCAAAGAGCAGAGGGACTAGGAAGGGTGATGTTTGCGGTTTGGGTGTCCTACATGCTTTTTCTTACAATGTGTGATCCTGTAATCGCAGTTCCCTGTAATTTTTCCCCTTTGGAGGTGTAATAGCCCAGAGCGGAGCATCAGTGGATGCATGGGTAGAGCATCAGCCCATGCATCCAGGTGCTCCAGCTCTTCTCAGCTTATTCCTGGCCTTGGGTGGTATTTAAAGAAGCTAATGTGAGCAAGAAAGCAAATGCATGCAAAAATAGGGTAAAACCTTACGGTTCTGGTGCTTCAATTTCCACTTGTGCTGTTTTACGCGCAGGAGCTGGGATGGAGCGAACCAGTTCTCCCTACCACGGCTCTGGGATGCTCTTCAAATCCCATAAGGTCCCTGCTCCCTCTTACCAGGGCGGCAGGAAACGTGAGGAACGCGAGAGCTGTTGGCAGGAGCGAGCAGAGAGAAAAACCAACCGTGAAATTGCTAATTTGATGAGCTCCGCGTGGGAGGAGAGCGCTCGTTGTGGGACACGGTGTAATCGCGGCTCGGCGCCCGCGGCACCGGGACCTCACAGCGGGCTGAGGGCTGTCGCCCGAGTGGGTGAGCCCTCCTGGATGGGGACGCTGTGTTAAATGGGGAGAAATGAAGCTCATCGTCAGCCCGTGGGGGATTTGTGTTCCCTGTAAGTCCACGGGCAGCTGGAGGATGTCACCCGTCGTGGTTAGCACCTCCGCACAAGGCACCGTGGCACTCCAAGAGGACGGAGCCCAGGTCCAAATCAGGGATCTAATGTGACTTTTATCTTCAAAACCTCCTATTTTCCAGCAGTTTGGTTTTCATTCACTCCCCCAATGTCTATCCCAGCATGAACCAAACATAAACCACAGAAATGAGGACCAAAACCATCGCTTGGAGCTTTGCAGACTGCCCTTCCTCGCTGCAAGCTGTGGCTGGTGCCTCTGTGTCCCCGCAGGTCCCCTCTTCTGGGCTCTATCTGCTCCAGTCTTCCCAGTTTGGGTGTCCCTGTGTCCCTTTGGTGAGAAGTATCAGCTGTGCTGGCAGTTTTGCTGCTGAACATGCGAGGAAACCGAGACGTGAGGGTTTTGTGAAGCGGTCATTGCTCTGCAAGGTCTTGTTGACACATGGATGCGCTTCGGGATGTAGAGCGGGACTCGGATCATGCTCCCTTTTCCCATTTCGGCAGGTCTGTCTGTGATACATCAGCGTATGTCACGTCCCAAATTCATCTTTTTTTTCCCCCCGATGCTCCTATTGGCAGGGGCAAGAGCCACGGAAGCCGCAGGCAGGAGTCCTGGGAATTAACGGGCATTAGTGGCATTGCTGAGTGACGGCTGCGTTTTGGGACGCGTCGGTGATTTCTCCTGGGAATATGGTTTTTGTTTGGATTTCTGCCTTGCGAGCTGTCGCCGTGACAGGCCTGTTGTAGGGAATGATAAAATACAGAGCAGCCCCGCTCCGGAGCGGGACCTGTGCCGGGAGGAGAATCTCCCGGAGGAAGCAGCTCCTTGCGGAGCAAGCGGTGATCCAGGCAACTTGATGCTCTCCTTAGGGAAGCCTGAAGCTGAGAGGCACCTGCAACCCGGGGAAATACCAAGGAGGAGGAGTAGGGCTTTGGCAGGACAGTTAAGCTGGAATTGTGACTTTTTCCCTTGCTTCTAATCACTGTGCTTCCTCGCAACCAAAGTCTTGCTTCCCATAGGATTCTCCCATGCGGCCAGCAGCTCTCGTGTCAGATCCGGTGTCAGATATTGTGCTATTGAGACTTGTCTGTCCCCATCCCTCTGCTGACGTTTCAGTGTTTAGGACTTTTGCTAATATAGGACAGATGGGGATACTCCGTGCTGGAAGAACCAGAACAGACTTGGGAAGGACTGTGGGGAAAATCTATATATTGATGCCAGGAAAAGAAAAAGGATCAGGTTGAAAGATGGAAGCTATTTAATGCATAATGACCATCTATTCTTCTTTTTCCTTACTGTTTTAAACACACAGTGCAAAACTAATACTCCGAGGATCACTTTCCAGTATGCAGCTGTGCAGTCCATAATATGCAGCACACATTCTTGCTCAGAAACCCAATAAAACCGGTAATTAGCCTCGGAAACAAATTAGAACAGAAGATACACATTTATTTTGCATAGTGCCTTTTCTGCAAAGTTAAGTAATGCAAAGCTTAAATAATAAGAGTGCTGGGAGAGCGAATTAATGGAGAAGGATGTTTCCTCCTGCACGAGAGGGAAAAAGTAAGGATGGGATGAGCCGAGATGCTTTGGAGGCGTCCGGGAATGCATGGACAGCCGGGAGAAAGCTGAGGTATGTGCAGCAGCCTCTAAAACTAAGGAGGGCAATTTTGAGCCAATTTCTTCATCTTTCCCTTTCATGGCTGAGGACGGAGGAGCTTTTGCGCCGCGGCTCTTCGTTCCAGCTCCCTCTCCGCCTCATTGACTCAGCAGTTTGCTTGAAATCTCAGCTGAAAGCAACTTTTTCTCCTTCCCTGTAACTCCTCATCTCCTTCCCTGTGTTATTTCTCGTGCTGGTTTGTCGCTGTAGTTAACCTTGGGCAGTGCATTGGGGATACAGGGGCTACGGGTGGTGGAAGTTGGGCATCATCGACCTTTTTCACCGCATTCCCCTGTCTCGCTTTGATTTTGCAGGGAATCTAACTGCTTATAAATTAATTAAATTAATTAATGCTCTAAGGAAGCACGAAGGCTGTGCAAAGCTTGCATGGGTTTGAGGGACCTAATGTTGCACCCATGGGGGTGGTTTTGTATCCCAGTGTTTTTTGGACACTCTCCTGATGCTGCTTCCTCCCCGGCCTCCTCATCCCTTGGATTCTCAGCCCATTCCCGCTCTTCCCAAGCTTCTGCCCCGCTGGCAGTGCCAGATGTGACCTTACGAGCCCCGCGCGGGCAGCGCTCGAGCCACCAGCCTGAACCTAATCTGGATTGATGCGCTCTGCTTATAACCTCATTACAGCACAAATCGATGCCGAGCGGCGTTGAGCGCGAAGCTGTGAGCTAAAATAACTTCCAGGGAATGGCTGGGAGCAGAGTAAGGACCAGGAAAGCCGGTGGAGAGTTTGCTTTGCCCTTGTCACCTCTTTGCACCAGGTGCCACGCGAGTGGCAGGAGCTTTGCCACGGCTCCCAAAGTGCCTTTGCAGCTATAGATTTTGGCTTCTATGCTTTTTAGAGCATCTCTTTGAACATCTATATGCTTTAAGAAACACAAGCTGCTCTGTTGAGTAGGAGTGTGGCTGTAGTCGGAGTGGTCTCAGGATAGGAGCAAGGCAAAGCAGGGAGACGTCGCCTCTTTCGTTAGGCCAAACGAAATATTAATGGGGGCAAAAAAGAAATCAAGGTTTTGGAGGAAGAGTCTTGAACACAATGTGCAAATAATGACAAAAAGACTGCTTTTGTGCCCATTTCACAGACTTAGTTTTAAAAGCTATAAAAAGAATTGATGAATGTGAAAGCAACAAGTTTTAATAGGTGTTTGTGATCTCCAGTGATCAAGTCTAGTTGGTCTCTATTTTATTCCATGGCCACTGAGTGCTTTGACACCTGTAGAAGATGTTGACTTAGGGAAGAACTGAGCTTACAGAAGTCCAAGTGCTCAAGGAGGCCTTGGACGGCATTAATGACTTCACTTAAAGCTACAGAAAATTGGGAATATTCAGATTTCTCCACATTTTAACCAGTGTTAAATGTGATGCAGCTCTGCGAGCTGCCTTTCTCCAGGACAATTTGCCTCCCTTGCCCACAGAGGAGGAATCATCATCCCACCTCTTTGCAAACTTCTTTCCTCTTGTTTTGGCGCTCTGAAAAATCCTCCTTGTGCAGCTCTTTAATGAAGTCGGATGTGAAATTGCTCATAAGGGACCCGGCTTTCCTCCGGTTTTCCAGCATGAAGGTCTGTAGCCCTTTTATCCGCTGAAAGATTAAACCATCTCCTGCAGCCGCGCTGTAGAGATTGAGTGATTCGGGGGAACCTGGAGCAGTTTGTGTAGCGCTTCTAACGCTTGCTCGACTCCGATGGGATTTCTTGATCTCATTCTACAGCACATGAAATACTGTCTTTGAGGAGAGCAGTCACTGAATTATCCAAAGACTTAAAATACCTTGATTTTTCTTTTCTCTGAAAGCCAACTTATTTAAAGTGGATTCAGCTCTCATGCTAAGCACTGCCTTGACAGCCTTGGAAAAGGAAATTCTTGTCTTGCAGACTAAGCACCGTCTGGGTAGCAAAGGTGCAGGGTGTCTCTGGCCGTTTGCCAAAGTGTCTCCAACCATGTGCTCGAGGGAGCTAAGAAATCCCTTCCGAAGAGGTCAGATCCTCTTTGGTTTGGATTCTGCAAGGTTCTTTCATCAAGGTGACACTGTTCTGCCGACAGCCTTCAAACTGTTTCCATCAAGATGCTTGTGTTTGCGAGGTGACAAGGCAGATGAGCAGAGACTGTGAAAAATGGCTCTATGGGATCAGTCATTTTGGGTACTTATTTGCTGACGACCTTATTTCGTGCAGGGTTCTTTTGCAAAATGAACCCTGCAAAGTAAAACTTATTTTATGTTTACTGCGGGTATAAAGGGAAAAAAGCAAGCAAAAAAATACAGAAAACGTGTAAAGGAAGCGTCATTGCACGCAAGTTTCTTTCAAATCTACCTGCCTGCAAACCTTGCTTGGTGCCCATGACCTTGGTACCAGGTCTCAGCACTTCATACATTTATCCCAGGTCACTCAACCTGGGAGAACTCATCCATCACCCCCTTAATGACCTTCCCTGTTCCAGCAGTGTGTCCCTACGGCCCCTCTTCTGCAGCCCTTGTGACACCCCTTGCTCTAGGCTGCTCTATATCATATACATTAAATGACCTCCTATAAGCTGAGCTTGTCAAGGCCATGGCCACATTGCAGCCCCACCATTTCCAAAGCCCTGTCTTAACCCAGCAGCTTTATTTAACAGGACATAACAAGTAGCATTAAAACTCCTTAGTCTAATCCTACCCAGGGTAAGTTGTTTTTAATTCCACTTGTTATGCCAATTAAACACCACCATTACAGAAACGCTTTAGGCTAAAGCTGCCGTGCCAGAAACGTGTTGCAATTTGAAATGTCACGTTTTCCTGGAGGGCTCCTTCTCCTGGGGCTGTCTGTCGCGTGTGACAGAGCTGAGAGGTTTAGAGACTTGATTGAAGGGATGATTTCACCTCCCTGTTGCCATCTACAGAGCAAACTCCATGTCCTAAAGGGTCTACAGGGTCATTGTCACCTCTGGATGTGTTATGGGAGAAGGGGGTTATAACAGCAGCGTTTTAACCTTTGGATGGGTCCCTGGAGAGTGGGAATGCATCAGCCACAGCGTTTGTCATCTCCAGCCTCTTGGAATAAGGAGTATCATTTGGTTCTAGTCTGCTGAGAAGACACATGGAGCTAAACTTGCATTTCACCAGGAGGCCATGTTATTTATTTACTTTATGACCAGGAGTGTTTTATGGCTGTAGTGTTTCGGGAAGATTTAACCTTGCTGTCTTCAGCAATGTCGCTTTCCCATCAGCAGCCTCAGTTCATTCGTGCAACGAAGCAGCGTGGTGGGACGCTGAGCAGGGCACAACAGCCCTGAAGATCTTGGGACCCTCCTCTCCAGCCTCAGTGTTTTGACGGTGCATAAGAAAACCCTCTGAAAAGTGCGTTTCAAGTGATGTGGTTTCCTGTGCATGGATACCAGGCGGATTTTCCCAGATTTCAGGAGAATTTCAGCCCTTGAAGGTGGCTGCATGAGCTCTGCTTTCAGCACCTTGGTGCGCATCGCCCTGCGCTCTTGTGCTGTGTCATCTGCTGCGCTGGCAAGCACAAGGGGACCAACAACGGGGTCTGCGAGCAGCAAACAAGAGCAAAGAGCTGCCTAGAAGGGATCAGAGCCACCACCGTGGTGGATATGGGTCAGTCTTGGTGTCCTTGTGTACCCTGCGCTCGTGGATGTGGGTGGCTATGGGGCTCCACATGCACCCGCGTGGCCCAGCCTGGGGTGCCCCAATGATGCCCCAAACCCCTGTGAGCCCTCGGGCAAGGCAGGGAGTCTGTCTCCCATGGGAAACCTTCCCTTAGAGCCTGCTCCACAGCGCTCGGCGCAGGGAAAGGGCCCGCACGGCTCCGGGATCCCTCGGGATGCTCCGGGCGCATCCCAGCTCCCGCCTGCCCTCGGAGGGAGCAGCCGGACCGGCCGCAGCACCGAGCCAGCAGCTCCCCCCGAGGACTATTAATATCTCCCCTGTGCGAGTCTCTCAGTCTTATTATGGTGAATAATGAATCGTTTTCCCTGACCTCTGCTCCTCCTGTCCGGATCGCGCTCTAAAAAGCATATGTATTTTTGACCCATCACATGATGGAAAAAAAGGCTCTGTCCTGTTCGGAGGGAATCGAAGGAAAGTCAGATTTAGGAGCGTGTTGGCACGAAGGGTTTCCTGGTGGTAGCTCGGTACTTTGCTGTCGGCAAAGTACCCAGTCCCTCTCTTTGAGCTTCCCACTTTATGATGGAGTTTAAAAGCACCCTAAGTAGCTGCAATAAAGGGAGGCTCTGAAGTAGCTTCTTGCCTTTTTCATTTAATTGCTCCACAGAAGGATAGTGAGGATGCTGGGTTTTGTAATATCTGGGACTAGATTTATTAAAATTAGACGCGATTTTAGCTTGGAAGCCCTTTAAGGATGGGCTGTGCAATACCTGGTGCGATGGGATCCCTTCTGGCTCGGGCCCTGGGGAGCTCCTGCCTTGTGAACACAGAGTTGTTCCATTAATGTGTTTATGACTTGCTGTTCAGACAGCTGAGAAATGCTGGAGGATTTTTGATTTGAAACGTAGAAACCTCGCGCTGTGTCTGCCTAAATATATATAATCTGCTGCTACAGCACGGAGATCCCCAAATGCAGCCCCAAACCTGCAAAACCGAATCGTTGGTGATTTAAATCAGGTGCCTGCCTTATCTAGGCGCTCTCAAACAGTTAATAAATTTGGCAAAAATTTATTTTGCAAAGAAAAAGCACTTGCACGTTGCTCCCAAATGTGCTGCTCTGCAAGGGCTGCTGGTCTGTGCAGCGTGGGAGGCTCTTTCAGCCCAAATGTCCCTGTTATAATTTGACATCCAAAGGAGGGATGAGGTCAGTGGGATGGGAAAGACCCCCCTCTCGGCAGTGCTGGTTCAGACGAGAGCCCGGCAGGTGAATTTGTTTGGTTGATGTAGCTGGAGACTCTTTTCTTGTGCCTGCAAAGACAAAAAAATACCCTTCAAATTGGTTTGGTTTGTTTGATATTCTCATTAGTTTATCATGGGAGATTATCTCTTATTTATGTAAAGCAAACAAATGAAAAAAAAATAAAAGTCATGCAGTTTCCCCCTCGGGTTGCTCAGTTATTGTGCTATTATTACAGTTAATACCATGTTATTTTGGCTTGAAGGGAATAGCTATTGTTTTTGAAGGCCTCCGAAACACTTATTTCAATCTAACTGAGCTGTCCTGTGACATTTCTACTGAAATCTGTAAATAAAATAGTGGGAGCGGGTTTGCTATTAGCTGCAGTTTGAACTCCAATCTGGGGCTGATGTTCTCATGGGGAATGGGCTGGGAACGACCACGCATGGAGAGGAGACTCCAGCCCGGAATTCCCACTCCTGGGATCATTTATTGCCTCCCTCGAAACTTCGGTGGGCTCCACCACAGAGCTGAGTTTTGCAAGGACTTTGCAGCGTTGCTTTGGCACCGGAGCTGCCCTATGCGGTTGCCTTCCCTCATCCAGGTCAAGGGCGTTCGGAAACCAGGAATGTGGTCCCAAAAGCAGGCGATGGGGAGGACAGGGAGCACCACTCGGGGTGGGCACGGGGGAGAAAAGGGCTGGATTAGACCCAATTATTGGGGCATCCTTTGCTGCCTATCTCACTGGAGAGATTTAAAAATATTTTTATTTATTTCATTTTTTAACCCTCCAGCACCAGCTGCCGGTCAGGGAGTGTCTCTAGGAGCGATGCTGCTCTGCAAACGGGAGGTGCCTTCCCAATTTGCTTTAATTTGGGATAAAACGGCACCCGGCGGGCGGGCAGGCAGACCCGTGGGCAGAGCATCCCCTTCCCATCCCCTGCCCTCCCATCCCTCCCGGAGCCGCTTCCCACCCGGGAGAAGGTTTCCTTGGACAGGGGAAGCGCTATTAATGAGTTTAGCGCCGTTGCCATGGGAACGCGCTGCTAATGAATCTCCGGGGTTTCCTCTCCGGCTCCGCTCGGATCCGACGGGCACCCGGCTTGGCTGGTGACGACGTTCCCATGGCAACAAAAGTCACCGGTACCCGGGCGGCCTCGGCCACGCGCGGGCAGGGAAAGCTCCTCGGGATGCGATTCCGGGGAATTTGTATTCCTGAAGTCCAATCAAACCCCCCGTGCCGCCACCTCCTAGAGCTAATGCAAGTTTGGAGGGCTTCGTTTTATTTCTTTTACTGTTAACTTTAATGTTA